>SJYV01056324.1:490560-624026 GCA_006410875.1 Neotragus pygmaeus | reverse complement strand
ATCTTTATTGACAAAATAATGTCTCTGCTTTTCAGTATACTGTCTAAATTTGTCATAGCTTTTCTCACAAAGAGCAAGCATCTTTTAATTTTATGGCTACAGTCACCATCTGCAGTGATTTTTGAGCCCAATAAATAAAGCATTTCATTGTTTCCTAGTCTGTTTGTCATGAAGTGATGGTAACAGTCACCATGATCTTAGTTTTTTGTTTTTTTTTTTTTAAATCTAGCTTACTTTTTTTATAATTTCTTTTATTTTTATTTTTTTTTAATTTACAATATTCTATTGGCTTTGCCATACATCAACATGAAACCACCACAGGTGTACACGAGCTCCCAATCCTGAATCCCCCTCCCACCTCCACCCTACAACGTCTCTCTGGGTCATCCCCATGCACCAGCCCCAAGCATCTTGCATCCTGCATCGAACATTGAGTTTTAAGCCAGTTTTTTCACTCTACTCTTTCACCTTCATCAAGTGGCTCTTTAGTTCCTCTTCACTTTCTGCCATAAAGGTAGTACATCTGCATATCAGAAATTATGGATAATTCTCCCAACAATCTTTATTCCAGCTTATGCTTCATCAAGCCCGACATTTCGCATGATGTACTTTTCATAAAAGTTAAATAAGCAGGACAACATTTTACAGCCTTGAAATTCTCATTTCCCAATTTGAACCAGTCCATTGTTTCATTTCTGGTTCTAACTGTTGCTTCTTGACCTGCATACAGATTTCTCAGGAGGTAAGTAAGGCGGTCTGATATTCCCATCTGTTGAAGAATTTTCAACAGGTTGTTGTGACCACACAGTCAACAACTTTAGCAAAAGTAGACATTATTCTGTAATTCTCTTCTTTTTTCTATGATCCAATGGATGTTGGCAATTTTATCTCTGGTTCCCCTGCTTTTTCTAAATTCAGCTTGAACATCTAGACGTTTTCAGTTCATGTACTGCTGAAACCTAGTGATAGCTTATGGTGAAGGATGTCAGATTCATGATCTCCAAAGAAGATTTACCTTCAGGACCAGGGGCCAGGCTTGATCACACAAGAACTTTTGTATATGAGCATTTTATTAAAGTATAAACAGGGAGAGAGAAAGCTTCTGACATAAGAAGGGGGATGAAGAGTGCCCCACTTGTTAATCTTATCAAGGCCTTATATGTTTTTATCAGATCCACTCCCACAACAGAACAAGATAACAAGATTAGTCAGAAGGTTATTGTTAAGGAGAAATATATCCTTAATATAAGATACATTATTTACTGACTAAGACAAAGCAATGTAGAAAACCAACCAAACAAACAAACCTTTGTTCTTTTCTCTTCCTTGAGAACTCCAGACCCATATCTCTTCCTTGAGAGCCTCAGACCCCTTCCTCTTAATTGGGGACCCCAGATTTCTTAACAAGCTACTTAAGAAGTGACTCTCTCAATAGCTTGGAAAATTTTGAACACTACTTTCCTATCATGTGAAATGAGTGCAATCATGTGGTAGTTTGAAGATACTTTGTATTGTCCTTCTTTGGGATGGGAATTCAATCTGACCTTTTTCAGTCCTATGACAATTGCTGAGGTTTCCAAATTTGTAGGCATATTGAATGCAGCCCTTTATTTAACCAGTGAAGTTCCTCAGTCACATCTGACCTTTTGCAATCCCATGGACTGTAGCCTACCAGGTTCCTCCATCCATGGAATTTTCTAGGCAAGAGTATTGGAGTGGGTTGTCATTTCCTTCTCCAGGGGATCTTCCTGACCCAGGGATCGAACCCTGGTCTCCTGCATTGCGAGCAGCAGCCCTTTAACAGGATCATCTTTTAGGACTTCACTAGCTTTATTCATAGTGATACTTCCTAAGGCCACTTGACTTTACATTCCAAATCAAGTTTGGATGTCTGTCTCTAGATGAGTGATCACACCATCATGGTTATCTAGGTCATTGAGAACTTCTCCTGTGTATTCTTGCCACATTTTCTTGATATCTTCTGATCCTATTAAGCCCATAGCATTTCTGTCCTTTATTGTGACTGTTTTTGTGTGAGATATTCCCTTGATATTTCTATTTTTTGCAGAAATCTCTAGCACTCCCCATTCTATAATTTTCCTCTAGTTCTTTGTACTATTCTCTTAGGAAGGCTTTCTTATCTCTCCCTGCTATTCTTTGGAACTCTGCATTCAGATAGGTATATGTTTCATTTTCTTCTTTGCCTTTTGCTTCTCTTCTTAGCTATTTGTAAGGCCTCCTCAGATGGCCATTTTGCCTTTTTCCATTTCTTCTTCTAAGGATGGTTTTGGTCACCTACTCCTCTACAGTCTTACAAAAATCTGTCCATCATTGCTCAGGCACTGTAATCTATCAGATATAATCTCTTACATCTGTTTGTCACTTCTGCTGCATAACCATAAGGGATTTCATTTAGGTCATAATTGAATGGTCTAGTGGTTTTCCCTACTTTCTTCAATTTATGTCTGAATTTTTTAATAACTGCATGGGGTCACAAAACTGAGCAACTGAACTGAATTTTTTAATAATTCAAAATTATTATAAAGTATATATTATAAATAGAGCTTCTCCATTTTCACATGCAAAGAATATAATAGAGGCAGTCCCAAGATAGTGGTGGAATAGGACAGGGAGACCACTTTCTCCCCCAATAAATTCATCAAAAGAACATTTAAACGCTAAGTAAATTCCACCAACCAACTTCTGAATGCTGGCAGAGGACATCAGGCACCCAGAAAAGCAACCAGTTGTCTTCAAAAGGAGATGTAGAGGTCTTGAGGCTACTGTAAAAATAAGACTGAAAACCAGAAGCCAGAGGCTTAAGTCCAAATCCTGAGAACACCAGAGAAATCCTGACTCCAGGGAACATTAATTGACAGGAGCTCATCAAATGCATCCATACCTACACTGAAACCAAGCACCATCCAAGGGCCAACAGGTTACAGACAAAGACATACCATGCAAATTCTCCAGCAACACAGCCCTGGACTTCAATATACAGGCTGCCCAAAGTCACTCCAAACTCACTGACAGCTCATGACTCATTACTGGACACTTCATTGCACTCCAGAGAGAAGAAATCCAGCTCCACCCACCAGAATACCAACAGGAGCTTCCTTAACCAGGAAACCTTTGCAAGCTCACTGTACAACCCCACCCACAGTGAAGAAACTCCACAATAAAGAGAACTCCACAAACTGCCAGAATACAGAAAGGCCACCTCAAACACAGAAATATAAACAGGATGAAGAGATAGAGGAATACCCAGTATGTAAAGGAACAGGATAAATGCCCACTAAACCAAAGAAAAAGGGAAGATATGGATAATCTACCTGATAAAGAATTCCAAATAATGATAGTGAAAATGACCCAAAATCTTCAAAGCAAAATGGAATCACATATAAATAGCCTGGATATAAGGATTGAGAAGATGCAAGAAAGGTTTAAGATGAAAGGTTAACAAGGATCTAGAAGAAATAAAAAAGAATAGGTATATAAAGAATAATGCAACAAATGAGATCAAAAACACTCTGGAGGGAACAAATAGTAAAATAATGGGGGCAGAAGATAGGATTAGTGAAGTAGAAGATAGAATAGTAGAAATAAATGGATGCGAGGAAAAATGAAAAACAAATTAAAATAAATGAGGACAATCTCAGAGACTTCCAGGACAGTGTTAAATGCCTCAACATTCGAATTATAGGAATCCCAGAAGAAGAAGACAAAAAGAGAGATCATGAGAAAATACTTGAGGAGATAATAGTTGAAAACTTCCCTAAAATGGAGAAGAAAATAATCACCTGAGTCCAAGAAATCCAGAGAGGCGAAAACATTATAAACCCAAGGCAAAACTGACACAATCTGGTCCACTGGAGAAGGGAAAGGCAAACAGCTTCAGTATTCTTCCCTTGAGAACCCTATGAACAGTATGAAAAGGCAAAATGATAGGATACTGAAAGAGGAACTCCCCAGGTANATTCATGATAGGAGAGAAGCATAGTAGGATCCCTGGGGGTGTGATAGGAGAAAAAAAATCTCTCCCCTCTGAGAAGGTATTTGTCCTCATGCAGTGGTCCATATCTCCTTTTATCACAGGAGGGAAAGTGAAACCAAGAGTGATAAGTGCAGGTAAATTTGTAAGTTTGACAACAGAGTGTGGGAGTTACCATCTAATTGCTTCTGTTCTTTGTTAAAAGTTTAGATGGTACTTTGCAAGTTGAAATAAACAAGGGGAGGATGATAAAGGTCCCATAAGAAAGCAAAAAGGAGGGCAGAGAAGAAAAACAGAACTGCCAAGAAACACATCAAGCCTAGCTTGGGTGAGACCCTTAAGTTGTAGATCCACTAGGACTCAGTTCAGTGTTTTCCTGGAGAACTCATTAGCTAGGATGGCATAGCAAAGACAGGTAGCTGACTGCCTGATGAATCAGATAGACAGAAAACACGGGAAAAGAAAGTTGATGCTATTTGTGTGAGAGGGGCCGGATTTAAGATGAATAGAGAAGAAATGGACAAAAGTAGGCTAATAGTGAAAACAGGAGTAAGTAGATGTGATGAATTTGAGAAGTAAAGGAAAGGAGAACCAAATGGGAAATTAAGGGACAAAAGTTGATAAACCATCTGATTAAATGTTTTGCATTCAAAATTTTACAGAGAACTTCTCAGTGATGTTATAGTTTTAAGGTGGTGGGGGGAGGAGTAAGGGAGGACAGTGGAGTGTGTGGTAGTAAATAAACTGGTTGTGATGTCAAGTTGTTGATAGGGTAGGGTTCATGGTTGCCTGTGCATGGAGATTTTGATCACTGTGAGCCAGATATTAAAGTGTCCAGTTGACAAGAGCTTGTGTCCAGGAGTTCAGTGATTGACAATAAGCCAGGTCATAAAGACTGATCAAGTATATGTCATTAGCCTCAAAGGACTTGAGTTTTATTCAGTGATAGAAGTGCAGTGGTTTGTAAGCAACATTCTCAAATTAAGAGAGGGGTCACTTAATTTTCTATTTTGAATGCATAAAGTGACAAATATTATTTCAAAATAATACAAAAAATGAGCAAATAAAATCTCTTATCAAATGATCTTTAGTGATTATTTTCAAGTGCATTGTGAATGGTAGGTACTTAAAAAGTGCTTTTTGCCAGATGAGGAAAAACGCAGCCTCATCTGACACTGTAGGACGATAGAGACTAATCAATCCAGTTTGGCATGATGGAGACAGCCAGCGCAGGGTACCTTGACTATATCCAAAGGTCTCTCAGGAGGCCATGAATGGAATTCATGTGATTGTGATCTTGATGAAAAAGTATTACTTTTATTTTCATTATCCTAATACTTAGCATCATCTTCATTTTTAAACACACAAAAAAACACAGTAGTTAGCAATATCTCTGTATTTATCACCAATAGAAATCACAATAATTTTATATTGTCTTAATGATACACACAAGTAATGTTAATACGTATAATATCTATATCATAAAATATGAACAATTTTCATTCATGTTCATCAAGATTTTGGAATTGCAGTGTTTACTATGCCTGCTAATAAGTCTCAATATTTAACATATTATTAACAAAGAGCATACATTATTACATTAATTTATAAATATGACTGTTGCATTTCAATAAAGTAAATATGTCCTGTGAAGGGGCCCAAAAGTGTGCACAGTAAAGGCAACTACACTGGAGCTTGATAATCTCAACATTCTAGCCACCCAGAATCATTTCTGGGAATGTTCTGGTTTTCCATCACAATCAGGGATATCACTGATTTGACTTTTTTGTAGTTCTAAATCAATAACACCACCTAGATCCTGCATAATCTTGGCCTCTCCTACCTCAACAAATTGATTATCATCTTTCTTACAGTCTATAATCCAACAATATGGGGGTCCTTTATAGTACTTAATTGAGCCATATATTTTTTATTCTGTCTTTGGATATTTCTGCTTGCAGTTCAATTTGCCTAAAATGGAATATAATCCTTTTATCTTGTCACCACCTTTTACCTAGTCAATGTTTATTAATTTTTGACTCTTTCAGACTGAGTTAGATGCCCCCCTTACAGAATACAAGACTACGAGACATCAGTTCAGTTCAGTTCAGTTCAGTTGCTCAGTCACGTCTGACTCTTTGCGACCCCATGAATCGCAGCACGCCAGGCCTCCCTGTCCATCACCANTTTTCCAATTTCTCCATCTCTTTTATGTTCTTTCTCAAACCTTTATCAAGCATAGTAGGAAAACTTTGTATGCATATATTTATGTATGGTATGCATAACATAATATAATATATATATATATATATATATATATATATTTGTCTTTGGTTTGCAAAGAAACCACAGCTTTTTCTGACTTTGACCTCTTATCCTGACCATCCACATCTCTTCCCCTTCAAAACCAGATTTCATGAATGGGTTAGCTAAAATTATCTTTTCTACTTCTTCATCTTCCATCTGCTCCTATTCTATTTTTTAAAACTTTTCACAGTGTCAAAGCATTTGAAAAAGCATCAGTTCTATATCAACTACATCATCACTTTGCTATTAAGGATTTTAAGCCTGTTTTTGATTCCTAGACTAATGCACATAAGTAACTTTATTTCCTAAGTTAGATGAAACAACTCTTTTGTAGCCTGATCTCATTTACGAAGAGATAATGCAATTTACTAAATGGTGCCCCTGTGATCTGAAAGGTTAATTAAGATCTAACATGCAAGTAGTTTTTAATCTTTGTTGAGAAGTTGATTCACTGTCTAATATGGAACTCTAGTGACCTGCATTAGACCTGGGTCTACCTGTTCACATAGAAATAGTGGTCTATTCATATTTTCTTTGGGCATGATCACAAGCTAAATTTGAGTCTAAATTTAGTTATAAACTTTATTAAACAAGGGCTGAAGCCAAGGTGTCAACCCTTTGACAGGAAGCTATCACAAAATCGAATATTTAGGAAAGGCAGGGACCTTTGAAGAAAATGAAGAGTAAGTATCTATAAAGCTTCTGTTCTGCAATATATATTTCTTTCATTCCTAGTCCATTGTTATACATATCAGTCTATTATGTCAACAAGTAATTAAACAAATGACCTTGAACTTTTAGGTGTCGATATGTACATGTCAAGAAGCAAGAACAGGATGTAGGAAGACAAAGAGCTGGTGGAAAGGGAAGACAAAAGGAAACCTCAGAAGGGTTACAGTAGTCATATGCAGAGACAATGTAAAAATTGAGGACTAAATAGGATTCTCATGGCAAAATCATGCACATATTGATATTCTGTTAATATCAGTTAATATTCTATTAATATCTGCTCCAATCCTGCATCAATTTTTGAGAATAATGCTCCACAGCCAGACTTTGTGTGTGTGCATGTGCTCAGTTGTGTCCAACTCTTTTGTGGCCCAGTGGACTGTAGCCTGCCAGGCTCCTCTGTCCATGAAAATTTCCAGGCAAGAATACTGGAGTGAATTGCAATTTCCTACTCCAGTGGATCTTACCACCCCAGGGATTGAACCCATATCTGTTGTGTCTTCTGCATTGGCAGGCAGAGTCTTTACCACTGAGCCACCAGAGAAGCCCCATAAACAGATTATCAGTCTTAATATTTTGATGTTTTGAAGAAAGATCATTGTTTTGAAGAACATCTCTTTTTCTATTACTGGTGAAGCCTAACCCCCCTCAGGCCATGTCATCTCAAACTCTCATACTCAATAACAGGAATATTGTATTGACTACAGGCTTATCCATGGTGAGCATCAAAATTACTGGTGAAGTTTTTAAGTGAGAAAAATGTTCACATCACCCACACTCCAACCAACTTAGATCTGAATCTATTGGGGATGGAACATTGGTATCTGAATTGTAAAAAACAGCTATTTAGGTAATTCTAAGATGTATCTTGCCTGCAGAAACCCAGGGATGGGGGAGCCTGGTGGGCGGTTGTCTATGAGGTCGTACAGAGTGGGACACAACTGAAGCAATTCAGCAGCAGCAGTAGTAGCAAGATGTATCTAGTGTTGAAAAGCATTGCTAGTTAAAAAATACATATCATATTAATATTAAACTTAGATGATAATCGTGTCCCAGATCTGATGATAACATGCAAAACTACTTCATCAGCACTCTTCGTCAGCACTTTAAATAGTTCCTTCGCTCCATATCTACTCTCCTGCTTCACATTATACACAAACTTAATAGAATAGTCAAAAACTGATATCACAGAGGATGAGCTGGTTGGATGGCATCACTGAATTGATGGACATGAGTTTGAGCAAGCTCAGAGAGCTGGTGATGGACAGGGAAGCCTGGAGTGCTACAGTCCATGGGGTAGCAAAGAGTTGGACACGACTGAGCTACTGAACTGACTGACTGATATCACTGGAAATAAATGGTCTGTTTGAAATCTAGAAAGAAAAGAAAAAACCTGTTCAGTAGACATGTTGAATCTTCTTTTTGGCTGTCCTCAGAAGCTCCAATTATATGACCACACAATTCACCACAGAATAGAGACTGCTATCCACCCAACATTGCTGACTATTGGATCCCGAATAGGAAATTATCATTTATTTCTAAAATCAAGGTATAAATAAAAACCCAGATATGGGTAGAGTTAAAGAAAATAAATGCTGAATTTGTTGGTTACAATATTTTTTTTTATTTGAAATTTATCCCTTCAGTTGGAAGAGATTCAACAATTTAATAGATGTTTTACACTCAGCTTTGAGGTGAAACTAGTTATGGCCCAAATAATATCATTGCTTTCCTGCTGATAAAAGCTATTAAATATCAGCATGGATTTCTTGACCAGCTCCAGGGGTCGAGTACAATTTATTTCTTGCCAGTTCCTTATTCTATATATATATATGAAACATTCTTACTCACTGGTGATAGCTTTTATATATTTAAGCACATAGTGTAGAATGACAGCTTTCTATAGAGACAAAAATAATTCTGAATCATCTCTTTAAAAAATGAAACAATTTCTATCAATTAGAATTAATAATGCTCTGTTGGAATAACATGTGAAATTCTACTATAGAATGATTATTAAATGGGAAAGCAATTAGAATTTCTTAGAGAAAAATATAATTGGTAGAAGAATTATTTAGATAAAATTAATAATTATTATTTAATTGGAAATATTAAAATTAATATTTTAATATGTGTATAAAATTATTCTATATGTATTATGTATACATGTATATGTCCATGTTTATCTGTTAGCAAATACAGTCATCTTTAGCACTAATTATTGTCATGAATCTGTTAGACCAGTCTTTTTAATAAAAAGTAGGTTTTGTTTTCAATATTTTAGGCTAACATCACATGAAAAGTATATTTATGTTGGCATTATTTAAACACACCATATTTAAGTACATCAAATTAGAACTTTACTTCTATATGTAGTTGATCCTTTTCTGACTAGTTCAAATTCAATGGATAAAAATTGCATTCTTAGTAACAGAAGAACCTTGCTATTCAAAAGATTTCTCAATAAGTCCAAGTAATGAGTGACTGATAATACATAATCATCTATGATAATTTCTCACAAATAAAATAATGAAATCTTCAGAGAGATAGTATTTTAAGTATTTATCTTACCTGTCAATGGTTGGTTTTTTAATAGTATACTAAAATAGGGACCGTTTTTAGTCTAGGGTATTACTGGTAGGATTATAGAGGAATGGTTAACTTAACCACTGATTATGATTTTTTCATGGTTACAAGTGCAAAGGCTTATCTACCTGCTGATATATGACTGTTACTAAACAGAAACCCATTAGCATTAGTTGGTCTATATTGAATATCAAATGAACTATAATCATATAGTATTCGGTTCAGTTCAGTCACTCAGTCGTGTCTGACTCTTTGTGACTCCAATGAATCACAGCACGCCAGGCCTCCCTGTCCATCACCAACCCTTGGAGTTCACTCAAACTCATGTCCATCGAGTCGGTGATGCCATCCAGCCATCTCATCCTCTGTTGTCCCCTTCTCCTCCTGCCCCCAATCCCTCCCAGCATCAGAGTCTTTTCCAGTGAGTCAACTCTTCGCATGAAGCAGCCAAAGTACTGGAGTTTCAGCTTGAGCATCATTCCCTCCAAAGAAATCCCAGGGCTGATCTCCTAGCAGTCCAAGGGACTCTCGAGAGTCTTCTCCAACACCACACTTCAGAAGCATCAATTCTTCAGCGCTCAGCTTTCTTCACAGTCCAACTCTCACATCCATATGTGACCACTGGATAAACCACAGCCTTGACCAGATGGACCTTTGTTGGCAAAGCAATATCTCTGCTTTTTAATATGCTATCTGGGTTGGTCATAGGAGTAGCTATTCAGTACAATTCGCCAGGATTTAGTTACATGATTTGCATTATGATAATAAACTGAGGCTAACTCACCGTGATGCATTTGACCTTAAAGAACATCATATATTCTACTTTCAGAGAAAATAAAATATATATATAACATTGTACAACTTTTACTCAATAGAGAAAATAAATCCTTATCATTATAATACAGTGTGATCTACTTTTACAGTCTCCTTTGTGGTGCAAAGTAGTAATACACAAAACAGTTCATTTAGAAGATCTTGATTGCCCTGAATAGAAAAGTAGTTCAGGTAAGAAGGAAAATCACAAATCACCTTCACCTGTTTCCTTTGCAGGTCAAGTTAAATTTAAAAATAAAATTGTTTGCAACCCAATTTCATTGTTATTTGATTATTTTTCATTTGAACATTTAAAAATCATTTCTACATATCTGGGTTTGGTTTGAGGATCATTTTGGTATGGTATGTGCTATAAAACATTCTTGCAAGAAATTTGGTCTTTTGTAATTTATCTGTATGCAGGTAGGGAAGCAACAGTTAGAACTGAACATGGGACAACAGACTGGTTCCAAATAGGAAAAGGAGTACATCAAGGTTGTATCACTTGAAGTGATGGTCCCATCACTTCATGGCAAATAGATTGGGAAACAGTGGAAAAAGTGGCTGACTTCTTTTTGGGGGGGCTCCAAAATCACAGCAGATGGTGACTGTAGCCATGAAATTAAAAAAATGCTTACTCCCTGGAAAGAAAGTTATGACCAATCTAGATAGCGTATTAAAAAGCAGAGGTATTATGTTGCCAGCAAAGGTCAGTATAGTCAAAGCTATGGTTTTTCCAGTAGTCATGTATGGATGTGAGAGTTGGACTATAAAAAAAGCTGAGCACCGAAGAATTGATGCTTTTGAACTGTGGTGTTGGAGAAGATTTTTGAGAGTCCCTTGGCCTGCAAGGAGATCCAACCAGTCCATCCTAAAAAAGATCAAGCCTGGGTGTTCATTGGAAGGACTGATGTGTAAGCTGAAACTCCAATACTTTAGCCACCTGATGTGAAGAGCTGATTCCTTTGAAAAGACCCTGATGTTGGGAAAGATTGAGGGGAGGAGGAGAAGGGGACGGAGAGGATGAGATGGTTGGATGGCATCACCGACTCAATGGATGTGAGTTCGGGTGGACTTTGGGAGTTGGTGATGGACAGGGAGACCTGGCATGGTGCAGTTCATGGGGTCACAAACAGACACAACTGAGTGACTGAACTGAACTGAATGGGACTTATAGGAAAACACCACCTTTATGGTCCAGAAAAAAATAACCTATAAAATCTAAAAATCAAACATCATAATTTGGGCATACAGAGAGACAGTCCATGATATGCTGATGTTCTCTTCTACTTGGAACTTCTATTGTCTATGACCCATCTTTTCAATGTGATGACTTGTACTGTAGTACAAGTACATTCTGATCACTTAGGACTTGCATCTACAACAACTTTCCTTCCTGATCACTTATGACCTGCATTTACAACAACTATCCTTTTCACAGTGACTTGAATACATTCCTCTTAGGCAAAATTTTTTACTTAATTTCTGAGCTAGTTAAATTCCTATAGAAGAGGAGTGAATAATAAAATTGGAATAAGAGACGTTTGTTTCACTTTTAACTCTATAACTAGTAGAGTAAACCCTAGTCAAACTTAGCTTTTGTTTGTTTGCCTTTTTTAATTCCCCCTCATTCTAAACGTTCTCATACACTGGGCGAAAGGAGTCACCAAGTCTCTATTCTTTGCCTGCCTCTCAGCTAACAATATGGCCTGGGGCCCCTAAACTCTTTTAAGTAAGAGTTGCCTTATTTGCTCAATGAGTTGATTGAGCTAGTTGACTTTTAAGGCACTTTTCTAATGATGATATTTTATAACATTTAGTGGTGATGCTACATCCATTCTAAGTAGAAGGGGCTTTTATGCACTAGTCATGTTTGGACCTGCCATCTATAATGATAATGTAAAAAGAACACATATATCTAAATAGTATTCTGGAATTACGCTGATCTAATCATGTTTCATTATGTTTGCCATTGCTAAGATAGCACTGTATAAATAAAAACAAAAATGAAAGAAGAAATATTACAAGTGATACCATACAAAATACAAAGGAGCATAAGGGACTATTACAAACAATTATATGCCAACAAACTGGGTCAGCTGGGAAAAAATGGATAAATTCCAAGAAACATATAACTTACCAAAACTCAATTATGAAGAAATAAAAAATTGAAAAGGTTTATAACTAGTAAGGACAGTGATCAGTAATCAAAATTTTCCAACAAAAGTTCAGGTCAATGGCTGCACTAGTAAATTCTATCGAACATTTAAAGAATTAATGCCAATTCTTCTCAAAATCTTCCACAAAACTGAAGATGAGGGAATACATTAAAACTCATTCTATTAGACCAAAATTACCCATACTTTTAAAGCCAGATAAGAACACTACAAGTAAATTATACCACAGACCAATGTCCCTGATGAATATCAGTGCAGATCTCCTCATCAAAATGCCAGCAAACCAAATTCAATAGTGCATTAATAAGATCATACACCATGCTCAAACTTGATTTATCCCTGAGCTAAAAGTATTTTTCAACATATGCAAATCAATAAATATGATATACTATATTAACAGAATGATGTATAAAAATCATATGATCATCGCAATAGGTGCAAGAAAATATTAACACAATTCAACATTCTTTCATGATAATGCTGCTGCTGCTCTCTTCAGTCATGTCCGACTGTGTGTGACCCCATAGATGGCAGCTCACCAGGCCCCTCTGTCCCTGGGATTCTCCAGGCAAGAACACTGCAGTGGGTTGTCATTTCCTTCTCCAATGCATGAAAGTGAAAAGTGAAAGTGAGGTTGCTCAGTCGAGTCCAACTCTTCGATACCCCATGGGCTGTAGCCTATCAGGCTCCTCTGTCCATGGGATTTCCAAGCAAGAGTACTGGAGTGGGTTGCCATTGCCTTCTCCTTCATAACTTTCACCAATTAAGTAAAGAACAAACATATCTCAAAACAATAAGACAATATACAACTTGCCCACAACTAACATCACAGTCAATGGTGAAAAGCTAAAAGGTTTTCTTGTAAGATCAGGTAAAAGAAAATGATACCACTGTCACTACTTCCATTCAACGTAACAGTGGAAGTCCTAGCTAAATAAATGAAGCAAGAAAAAGAATAAAGTCTTCCAAATCAGAAAGAAAGAATAAAATTATTTCTGATTATAGATGATAGGATATTACATATAAAAAGAAAATTCTAAAGGCTCCCCCAAAAAAACTGTTAGACCTAATAAATTGACTTTTAAATTTGTAGGATACAGAGTTAATACATGAAAATTAATTATATCCCTACACATTAACAATAAACAATTTGAAAGAGAAATTAAGAAATCAGTTCCATTTGTAATAGCATCAAAGACAATATAGTACTTAGGAGTAAATTTAAACAAGGAAGTAAAAGAAATATATGTTGAAAACAATAAGACACTGATGAAGAAAATTGCAGAAGATGCAAATAAATGGAAAAATATCTGTTCTTGTAATGGAATAACTGCTGCTGCTGCTAAGTCACTTTAGTCGTGTCCGACTCTGTGCGATCCCAGAGATGGCAACCCACCAGGCTCCCCCGTCCCTGGGATTCTCCAGGCAAGAACACTGGAGTGGGTTGCCATTTCCTTCTCCAATGCATGAAAGTGAAAAGTGAAAGTGAAGTCACTCAGTCATGTCCAACTCCCAGTGACCCCATGGACTGCAACTTACCAGGCTCTTCTGTCCATGGGATTTTCCAGGCAAGAGTACTGGAGTGGGTTGCCATTGCCTTCTCCGACTGGAATAACTAGTATTGCTAAAATGTCCACACTATCTAAAGTAATCTACAAATTCAATGCAATCCATATCAAATTCTAATGGAATTTATCACAGAAAAAAGAGTCCTAAATTTTGTATTGAAATAACAAAAGATCCTAAATAGCCAAAGTAACCTTAAAAAAGAAGAACAAGGCTGGATGCTAACACTTCAAATGTGAAACACTATTACAAAGCTATAGTAATCAAAACACTATAGTGCTGGGATAAAAACAGACTCATTTAACCAATGGAACAGACATAGGAAGCATAGAAATCAACCTATGCATATATAATAATCTACTTTGCTGATATTATCAAACAATCTTTGACAAGTGTGCCAAGAATATACAATGGGGAATGGATAGTCTCTTTAATAAACAGTGTTGGGAAAACAGGCTATCCATATACTAAATAATGAAATGGGATTTCTGTATTACATGTGCTTGTGCTTACTCGCTCAGTTATGTCTGACTCTTTATGACCCCTGGACTATAGCCTGCCAGGCTCCTCTGTCCATGGGATTCTCCAGGCAAGAATACTGGAGTGGGTAGCCATTTTCTTTTTCAGGAATCTTCCCAACCCAGGGATCAAACCCTGATCTCCTGCATTTCAGGTGGACTCTACCAATCTGAGCTACCAAGGAAGCCACACCACTCACAAAAATAAACCAGAAATGGATTAGTGACTTAAATTTAATACCTGAAATCCCAAAACTCCTAGAAGAAAAGGTAAGGAACATACTCCTTGACAAAGGTGATAGAAATGATTTTTTTATTAAGATCCCAAATGCTCAGACAACAGAAGCAAAAATAAACAAGTGAAACTATAGCTCCTGTAAAGCAAAGAAAATAATCAACAAAATAATGGCAACCTAGAGAATGGGCAAAAATACTTGCACACTGTATATTTGAAGTAGTGTTAATTACTAAAATATACAAGGACCTCATAAATCTCAATAAAAAAGAAAATGATCTTACTTAATAATGGACAAAGAATCTGATAGACATTTGTTTCCAAGAAGATATACAAATGACTAACAGGTACATGAAAAGGTGCTTGATATCAGGATTTATCAGGGAAATGTAAATAAAAACCACAATAATATATCACATCATACATGTTGCTGCTGCTGCTGCTGAGTCGCTTCAGTCGTGTCCCACTCTGTGTGACCCCATAGATGGCAGCCCACTAGGATCCCCCATCCCTGGGATTCTCCAGGTAGGATGGCAATTATCAAAACGACAAGAGATAAGAAATGTTGGTGAGGCTGTGAAGAAGAGTGTTCCTTGGACATTGTTGATAGGAATGTAAGTTAGTGCATCCAGTATGGAAAACAGTATGGAATTTCCTCAAAAAAAAAAAAAAANTGGTAGATCAGGAGAAGATAAAGGAAAGCTTTTTAAAGTAGAATAATAGTGTAGCGTGAAAAGAAAATTATTCATGGTATCATTAACACTGCTATATGTTTCCTGGATGCCATAAAGCCAAGATTGAGCATCTTTCCTTAAAGAGTTGAAGAGAATCTGAGGAATCAGATGCCTCTTCCTGCTATTTAACTCTGAATCAGGATCTTCCTCTCTGGAACCTCCTGTATAAATCTACCTTTCTTCTGAGAGAAGTCTCATCTAGTGCCTGGCCATGCCTCCTCTCTAGCCTTGGCAAGCTGTCACAGGTCATTCCTTTCATTTCTGTGAGGTTTTAGTTCCCTCATTCCTTTTTCTTCTTGCTTAGCAGTACTAGAAATTTACATGTCTTAATATTCTGGTCCATTGGCAGAACTTTTTTTTTTTTTTTTGGTGGCTCTGTTTATAAGTATTACTACAGTACTCTTCAGTCTGTTGCTACTGAAAAAATTTGCTAAGACCAACAATTACTTCCATCACTGACATGTTGCCAGTCCAGTGTTTTCAGTCTTTATTTTACTTGACTTATCCAGAATTTTTAACACTGTTGCCTGCTTCTTATATTTTGGCTAACTTTTGATTGAAATATAGCATCCATATGGTAAAATAGACAGTCTTTTTTTTTTTTTTTGCCTTATTTATTTATTTACTTTACAATACTGTATTGATTTTGCCACACATTGACATGAATCCACCACAGGGGTACATGAGTTCCCAACCCTGAACCCCTCTCCTACACTATCTAGGTTGATCATAGCTTTCCTTCTAAGAAGGAAGCATCTTTTAATTTTTTGGCTGCAGTCACCATCTGCAGTGATTGTGGACCCAAGAAAATAAAGTCTCTCACCAACAATTTCCATTGTTTCCCCATCTATTGGCCATGAAGTGATGGGACTGAAGGCTATGATCTTAGTTTTCTAAACGTTGAGTTTTAAGCCAACGTTTTCACTCTCCTCTTTCACTTTCATCAACAGGCTCTTTAATTCTTTGTTTTCTGCTATAAGCATGATGTCATCTGTATACCTGAGGTTATTGATATTTCTCCCAGCAATCTTGATTCCAGCATGTGTTTCCTGCAGCCCACCATTTAGCATGATGTAGTCTGCAATAAACAGCATGACAATATGTAGCCTTGACATATTCTTTTCCTGATCTGGAACCAGTCTGTTGTTTCATGTGCAGTTCTAACTGTTGTTTCTTGACCTGCATACAGACCTTCTTGAGCTTTCTCAGGAGGCAGGTCAGGTGATCTGGTATCCTGATTTCTTGAAGAATCTTCTACAGTTTGTTGTGATTCACACAGTCAAGGACTTTGGAATAGTAAATAAAGCAGAAGTAGATGTTTTCTTGGAACTTGCTTTTTTGATGATCCAACGGATGTTGGCAATTTGATTTCTGGTTCCTCTGCCTTTTCTAAATCCAGATTGAACTTCTGGAAGTTCACAGTTCAGGTACTTTTGAAGCCTGGCTTAGAAAATTTTGAGCATTACTTTACTAGCACGTGAGATGAGTGCAATTGTGTGATAATTTAAACATTCTTTCACATTGCCTTTCTTTTGGATTGGAATAAAAACTGAGATTTTCCAGTCCTGTGGCCACTGCTGAGTTTTCCAAATATGCTGTTATATTGAATGCAGCAATTTCACAGCATCATCTTTTAGGATTTGAAATATCTCAACTGGAATTCCATCACCTCCCTCAGTTTTGTTCATAATTATGTTTAAGATCCACCTGACTTCTCATTCCAGGATGTCTCACTCTAGGTGAGTGATCACACCATCATATTCATCTGCATCATGACAATATTTTTGTGTAGTTCTTCGGTATACTCTTGCCACCTCTTTTTCATATCTTATGTTTCTGTTAGGTCCATACCATTTCTGTCCTTTATTGAGCCCATCTTTGCATGAAATGTTCCCTTGGTATCTCTCATTTTCTTGAAGAGATCTCTAGTCTTTCCTATTCAATTGTTTTCCTCTATTTCTTTGCATTTATCACTGAGGAAGGCTTTCTTATCTCTCCTTGCTATTCTTTGGAACTCTGCATTCAGACGGGTATACCTTTCCTTTTCTCCTTTGCCTTTAGTTTCTATTCTTTTATCAGTTATGTGTAAGGCCTCCTCAGACAACCATTTTGCCTTTTTGCATTTCATTTTCTTGGGGAATGGTCTTGATTGCTGCCTCCTACATACTCTCACAAACCTTAATCTATCGATCTTCAGGCACTCTATCAGATCTAATCCCTTGAGTCTTTTTGTCACTTCCACTGAATAGTCATAAGGGATTTGATTTAGGTCATACCTGAATCATCTGGTGGTTTTCCCTACTTTCTTCAACTTAATTCTGAATTTGGCAATAAAGAGAGTTCATGATCTGAGTCACAGTCAGCTCCCAGTCTTCTTTTCACTGACTCTCTAGAGCTTCTCCATCTTGGTTGCAAAGAATACAATGAATCTGATTTCAGTGTTGACCATCTGGTGATGTCCAAGTGTAGAATCTTCTCTGGTGTTGCAGGAAGAGTATGTGTACTGTGACCAGTGTGTTCTCTTGGCAGAACTCTGTTACCCTTTGCCCTGCCTCATTCTGCACTCCAAGGCCAAATTTGCCTGCTACTCCAGGTGTTTCTTGACTTCCTACTTCTGCATTTCAGTCTCCTATAATGAAAAGGCTATCTTTTGGGGGTGTTATAGAAGGCCTTGTACGTCTTCATAGAACCATTCTACCTCAGCTTCTTCAGCATTATTGGTTGGAGCATAGATTTGGTTTACTGTGATATTGAATGGATTGCCTTGGAAGTGAACAGAGATCATTCTGTCATTTTTGAGATTACATCCAAATACTGTATTTTGGACTCTTTTGTTAACTATTATGGCTATTCCATTTCTTGTAAGGAATTCTTGCCCACATTCACCCATTCCAATCCATTTTAGTTCATTGATTTGTTAAATATTAGTGTTCACTCTTGCCATCTCCTGTTTACCTTGATTCCAGTGTTACTTATTCTAAAAGCCCATAATCTTAAAAAAATAAAAGTCATGTTAATTGATTACCATCTATGTTCCTAGCTTCAGTGCCAGCTAGAAGGAAAACTGAAATGAGCTCTGCATTTTGAATAAATAAGGAGGCATAGACAATAATGTTTATGTACATGAATGTTTCCTTCAGCATTACTTGAAATGGTGATTTAAGCAAAAATAAGGAAAAATAAGCTACAGTACAGCTTTAAACACAGAACAGCATTCACTATTGAATAATATTATAAAAGAATATTTTATAAGGGCATATGTAGTTTATAATCCATCTAGTCAAAAATAATAAACATATATAGCTTCATTAACACAATTCAAGTTACTAAATTGCAAATAATAATCAAAATTAAGCAAACTCTGTCCCTTGTAAAGCTTACATCTTCATGGTGAAAGCATACAGCAGAGATAAGTAAATAAAAGTAATACATGTGAGGTAGTAGCAGACAGGGTAAGGTAACAGAGAATTACAGTGAGGCTACGCTTTGAGAATAGTCAAGGAAGTTACAGCTGAGCTATTTCAAATTACAGATAGGTTATAAAAATCTTAAAATGTGATGCTGTTAAAGTGCTGCAGTGAATATGTCAGCAAATTTGGAAAATTTAATAATGGCCACAGGACAAGAAAAGTCACATTTCATTCCAATCCCAAAGAAAGGCAGAGTCAAAGAATGTACTAACTACTATGCAATTGTACTCACTTCACATGCTAGGGAATTTATGCTCAAAATTGTTCATGTTAAGCTTCAGCAGCATGTGAACCAAGGACTTCCAGATGTGCAAGCTGCGCTTAGAAAAGGCAGAGGAACCAGAGATCAAAATGCCAGAGTTCACTGGATCATTGAGAAAGCAAAGGAATTCCAGAAGAAAAAAAAAAATCTACTTCTGCTTCATTGACTGTGCTAAAGTGTTTAATTGTGTGGATCACAACAAACTGGAAAATTCTTAAAGAGATGGGAATACCAGACCACCTCACTTGTCTCCTCAGAAACCTGTAAGTGGGTCCAGAAGCAATAGTCAGAACTGGATATGGAACAATGGACTGATTCAAAGTTGGGAAAGGAGTATATCAGGATTGTATATTGTCACCCTGATTATTTAAATAATATGCATAGTACACTGGGCTTACCTGGTGGCTCAGCTGGTAAAGAATCCACCTACAGCATGGGAGACCTGGGTTTTATGCCTGGGTTGGGAAGATTCCCTGGAGGAGAGAATGGCTATCCACTCCAGTATTCTGGCCTAGAGAATTCCATGGACTCTACTATGTGAAATGCTGGGCTTGATGAATCACAAACTGGATTCAAGATTGCCAGTAGAAATAACAACTTCAGATAGCAGATGATACCATTCTAATGGAAGAAATTGAAGAGGAACTCTTTGAGAGCCTTTTAATGATAAGGGTGAAAGAGGAGAGTGAAAAAGTTGGCTTAAGAACAGACTTTTGGACTCTGTGGGAGAGGGAGAGGGTNGCAGATGATACCATTCTAATGGAAGAAATTGAAGAGGAACTCTTTGAGAGCCTTTTAATGATAAGGGTGAAAGAGGAGAGTGAAAAAGTTGGCTTAAGAACAGACTTTTGGACTCTGTGGGAGAGGGAGAGGGTCAGATGATTTGGGAGAATGACATTGAAACATGTACACTATCATGTAAGAAACGAATCACTAGTCTAGGTTCAATATAGAATACAGGATGCTTTGGGCTGGTGCACTGGGATGACCCAGAGAGATGACATGGGGAGGGTGGTGGGAGGGGGGTTCAGTTTTGGGAACTCATGTACACCTGTGGTGGATTCATGTCAACATATGGCAAAACCAATACAGTATTGTAAAGTAAAAAAGAAAAAAAAAAGTTGGCTTAAAGTCAACACTAAAACACAAAACAAACAAACAAAAGGAAGAAGAGAGCATGGCACTCAGCCCCATCACTTTATGACAAACAGATGGGGGAAAATATGGGAGCAGTGGCAGATATTTTTTTCTTGTTTTCCAAAATCACTGTGGAACAGTGACTGCAGTCATGAAATTCAAAGATGCTTGCTCCTTGGAAGGATAGCTTAACAAATATTGACAGCGTATTAAAAGTCAGAGACATCACTTTGCCAAAAAAGATCTGTATAGTCAAACCTGTAGTTTTTCCAGTAGTCATGTATGGATGTGAGACTTGGACCATAAAGAAGGCTGAATGCTGAAGAATTAATGTTTTTGAACTGTGGTGTTGGAAAAGACTCTTGAGAGTCCCTTGGACTGTCAGGAGATCAAACAACTCAATCCTAAAGGAAATCAACCCTGAATATTCATTGGAAGAACTGATGCTGCAGCTGAAGCACCAATATTTCAGCAATCTGACAGGAAGAACTGACTCACTGGAAAAGGCCCTGATCTGGGAAAAATTGAAGGCAGGAGGAGAAGGAGAGGACAGAGGATGAGGTGGTTGGATGGCATCACTGCCTCAATGGACATGAGTTTGGGCAAACTCCAGAAGATGATGAGAGATAGACTGATGTCGTGCAATCCATGGGGTTTCAGAGTCTGACACAACTCAGCAATTGAATAACAGCAATGTGTACGATTTGGAACAGCGGATCAACGAAGTGTTCCTTCTAGGCTAATTGTTCTCATTTACTTCAAACAGATCTTTCTGTGTGTCTTATGTAATTCCTCTTAGGTTTTCCAATATGTCAAGAAAAAATAAACAGTATTCTAGGCCTTTTGTACATTCCTTCTTTTTAACCCTTTAATTTTCAAACTCTGTTTATTTTCCAAGCCTCGGGTAATCTCCCAGTACAAACTTCACATCACTGATATGCACAATTCTACATCATTGAACACTGGAAAGGATCCTCTATAGAGCTCAGTGAAGCTTTCTCCTCTTTGGTGCTCTGTCCACACACTGTAGCAGCCTTAATATACCTGGACTCTTAGCTCTAGGTTTTCCTTCAGGAAGTTCCTTAAAAATTATTGCAATTCTCCCTTCTTGTACCACTCCCTTCTGTTCACTAAGCTGGGGCAATCAAAGATCATTCCTAAGTTGTTTCTTGAGTCTCAAGATTTATTTTCTTCATTTTTTTCTTTTCCCCAATGCTTTGTAAATCATTATTGTATGTATTCTGTATGCTTTTAACGGTTTCAGTAGGAAGGGTTCAGCTGTTCTTCTTTACTCCATCTTGCCAGAAACAGAAATATTGTAATAGAAATTTAAGGCAAGATTTAAATATATCAACCAAGGTCCATTATTTTCCAAATCTGATCCTGACTATTATTTCCATTAAAAAAAAAAGTATAATAAACTAAACCCTCCATCATCTATTCAAAAATACCTTCATATGTGTTTTTTGAATTTATTCAGATGGAGTTTGATGTGATTTCTTACACCTTGGAATGTGCTGTGGTCATACCCTCCCAGCCTAATTGGCATCATTTTTATTACTTTTAAGTTAATGAAATTTCAACCACTAAGCAGAAAGTGGAGATTCTTTGAATGCCGGTTCCTCTCAGGCGAATATATCCTCCATCCAGAACACATTTGGAGAAAAGAAGATTCTTCTTTTTTCCCCAAGCTGGTAATTTTTTCATCAGAACATAGGAGTTTGAAGCTTTATTCAATGACTTAATTTCCACCCCCCTACCCTGCTTATCTTAGTGCTATAACCTTTGCCTGTGTGTATGTATTAAAGCATGAGTCACTCGTCTTTAATTTTTTTTTCTGTGTATTTAGAGACAAACTATCTTCCATTTAATGTAGAATTTTACAGTAATAAAAGTATGATCTGGTAAAGGTTTCATTTTTAAATTCATGTTTTTAAAAAAACAGAAAAATGCAATTAACAGTTGAAAATAAAGTGAATAATGTTCAATATATTAATAAAGTCATGTGCATCATTTCTAAATTAAAGCTAAAGAAAGGTGAATTCAATCAGGAAGCAAAATAGATGCCAACCTTAGAAAAATAAAATCCAATGAATATTAGAAGAAATATGAGTTCAATATTTGTGTCATCTTTGATTTATTTCATCAGTGTCTTACACTTTTCTGAGTACGAGTCTTTTGCCTCACTGAGTAGGTTCATTCTTAGGTATTTTACAATTTTTGACACTATGGTAAATGGGATTGCTTCCGTAATGCCACTTTTTGATTTTTTCATTATGTATAAAAATACAAGAGATTTCTCTGTATTAATTTTGTTTCCTACAACTTTATCAAATTTACTGATGAAATCTAGTATTTTTCTTCTCTTCTTGGATCATAGCCTTGCCATGGCAAAGAGGCTTGCTTAACTGTACGTAGCTATGAACAGTGCTGTACAGGGCCATGCAAGCAGAAGGGTTATAGTGAAGAGATCTGACAAAATGTGGTCAACTGGAGGAGGGAATGGAAAACCACTCAAGTATCTTTCCATGAAAACTCCATGAGCAGTATGAATAGGCAAAAAGATATGACATCAGAAGATGAGCCCCCTCAGATCAGACAATGTGCAATATGTTATAGGGAAGAGTGGAGAATAATTACTATTATCTCTGGAAAGAATAAAGTGGCTGGGAT
Source organism: Neotragus pygmaeus (assembly GCA_006410875.1). Taxonomy (NCBI): domain Eukaryota; kingdom Metazoa; phylum Chordata; class Mammalia; order Artiodactyla; family Bovidae; genus Neotragus; species Neotragus pygmaeus. The sequence goes on along the minus strand of SJYV01056324.1, from coordinate 600,828 downwards.
AAAGCAGAAAGACCATTCAGTTGTGGATGTGTCTGTGGATGTAGAAAGCAAAGAATTAAAGAGCCTCTTGATGAAAGTGAAAGAGGAGAGTGAAAAAATTGGCTTAAAGCTCAACATTCCAAAAACTAATATCATGACAACTGGTTCCATCACTTCATGGCAAATAGATGGGGAAAAAGTAAAAACAGTGGGAGACTATATTTTTGGGATCCACAATCACTGTAGATGGTGATTGCAGCCATGAAATCAAATGACCCTTGCTCCTTGGAAGAAAAGCTATGGACAACTTAGATAGCATGTTAGAAAACAGAGACATTACTTTGCCAACAAATGTCCATCTAGTCAAAGCTATGATTTTTCCAGTAGTCACATATGGATGTGAGATTTGGACTATTAAGAAAGCTGAGTGCTAGAGAATGGCACTTTTGAACTTTGGTGTTGAAGACTCTTGAGAGTCCCTTGGCCTGCAAGGAGCTCCAACCAGTCAATTCTAAAGGAGATCAGTCCTGGGTGTTCATTGGAAGGACTGATGCTGAAGCTGAAACTCCAATATTTTGGCCACCTGATGAGAAGAACTGACTCATTTGAAAAGATTCTGATACTGGGAAAGATTGAAGACAGGAGGAGAAGGGGATGGCAAAGGATAAGATGGCTGGATGGCATCACCAATTCAATTGAGTAAAACTCTGGGAGTTGGCAATGACAGTGAGGCCTGGTGTGCTGCAGTCCATGGGGTCACAAAGAGTCAAACATGACTGAATGACTGAACTGAACTGAACTGTAGATGTGTCTAGTGGTGCAAGTAAAGGAAAAGAACAATATTGCATAGGATCCTGGAAGGTTAGGTCCATGAATTAAGACAAACTGTATGTGGTAAAGCAGGAGATGCCAAGAATGAACATCAGCCTCTTAGAAATCAATTAACTAAAATGGACAGGAATGGATGAATTTACTTCCAGTGACTATTTATCTACTACTGTGGGCAAGAGTCCCTTAGAATAAATGGACTACCCCTCATAGTCAACAAAAGAGTCCAAAATGAAGTATTTGGGTGCAGTCTCATAAATGCCAGAATAATTTCAGTTCATTCCCAAGGCAGAGCATTCAGTATCACAGTAATCCAAGTCTATGCCCCAACCACTAATGCCAAAGAAGCTGAAGTGGACAGGTTCTATGAAGAACTGTAATATCTTCTAGAACTAACACCAAAAAAAAAAAAGTACTTCTCATTAAAGGGGACTGGAATTCAAAAGTAGGCAGTAAAGAGATATCTAAGGTAACAGGCAATTTGGGCCTTAGAATACCAAATGAAGCAGGGCAAAGGCTAAGAGAGTTTTGTCAAGAGAATACACAGGTAATCGCAAATACCCTTTCCCAACAAAACAAGACATGACTCTACACATAGACATCACCAGATTGTCAATACACAGATTGATTTCATTCATTGCAGCTGAAGATAAAGAAACTCTGTTCAGTCAACAAAGGCAAGAGCAGGAGCTGACTGTGACTCAGATCACAAGCTCCTTATTGCAAAATCCAGGCTTACATTGAGAAAGGATGTACAATCACTAGGCCACTCACTTATGATTTAAATAAAATCCCTTATGATTATACAGTGGAGGTGAAAAACAGATTCAAGGGATTGCATCTGGTATACAGAGCACCTGAAGAAACATGGATGGAAGATTGCAATATTATACAGGAGTCAGTGACAAAAACTATCCCAAAGAAAAAGAAATACAAGACAAAGTGGTTCTTTGAAAAGGCTTCACAAATAGCTCATGAAAGAACAAGAGAAAGCAATGAAGAAAGAGAAATATATTTGTCACAACAAACTGTGGGAAACTTTTAAAGAAATAGAAACATCAAACAACTTTACCTGCCTCCTGAGAAATCTGTATGCAGGTAAAGAAGTAGCAGTTAAAATCGGCCATGGAGCAAGGACTCATTCAAAATTGGGAAAGGAGTATGATAAGGCTGCATATCGTTTTCCTGCTTAGTTACTCACAGGATAACTGTGTGTGTGTTAAGTTGCTTGTTAAGTTGTTTCAGTTGTGTCTGACTCTTTGAAACCTTAAAGAATGTAGACCACCAGGATTTTCTGTCCATGGGATTCTCCAGGCAATAATACCGGAGTAGATTTCCATGCCCCCCTACCCTCCTGCAAGGGATCTTCCCGACCCAGGGATTTAACATATGTCTTTTATGTCTCCTACATCGGCAGGCAGGTTCTTTACCACTAGTGCCACCTGGAAAGCCAGTTTGCAGAGTACATCATGCAAAATGCCAGACTTCCTGAATCACAAGCTGGAATCAGAATTGCCAGAAGAAATTTCAACTACCTCAGATATGCAGATGGTATCACTATAGTGGGCAGAGAATGGCAGAACTAGAGGGTTTCTTGATGATAGTGAAAGAGAAGAATAAGAATGCTGACTTAAAACTCAACATTCCAAAAAAGTAAGATCATGGCATTCCATCACTGCATGGCAAATAGACGGGGGGAAATGGAAGTGGTGAGATTTCATTTTCTTGGTTTCCAATATCACTGAGGATGGTGACTGCAGTTATGAAATTCAAAGACACTTGCTCCTTGGAAGGAAAACTATGACAAACCTAGACGACATATTAAAAAGAAGAGACATCACTTTGGGGACAAATTTCCACATAGTCAAAGCTATGGTTTTTCCCATAGTCATGTACGGATATGAGAGTTGGACCATAAAGAAGGCTAAACACTGAATAACTGATGCTTTTGCATTGTAGTGTTGGAGAAGACTCTTGAAAATCCCTTGGGCTGTAAGGAAATAAATTCTCAATATTCATTGGAAGGACTGATACTGAACAAGATGCTCCAATACTTTGGCCACCTGATGCGAAGAGCCAACACATTGGAAAAGATCCTGATGCTGGGAAAGATTGAGGGCAGGAGGAGATGGTGGCAGCAGAGGATGAGATGGTTAGATACCATCACTGATTCAGTGGACAGGAATTCTCATGAACAATTCTCATTCCTGAGCAAACTCAGGAAAATGTTGAAGGACAGGGTAGCCTCTGATGCTGCAATCCATTAGGTCATAAGCAGTTGAACAAGGCTTAGTGACTTAACAGCAATAATAAAGATTCTTTTCTGGTAGAATCTTTAGGAATTTTTATGTAGAGTATCAAGTCACCTACAAACAAGGAGAGTTACTCTTTATTTCCCAATTTGGGTTATTTTTCTTTCTTTTTTTTTTTTTTCCTTCTCTGATTTCCATGGCTAGGACCTCCAAAATTGTGTTGAATAAAAATAGTGAGAGTGGAAATCCTTGTCTTGTTCCTGATTTCAGAGAAAATGCTTTCAGTTTTTCACCACTGGAAATGAAGTTTGCTGTGGGTTTGTCATATGTGTCCTTCATTTATTGAGCTATGTTCCCTCTATGCCCACTTTCTGGAGAAGTTTTATTTTTTATGTATTATCATAAATTGGTGTTGCATTTTGTCAAAAGCATTTTCTGCATATATTGAGTTGATCATATAGTTTTTATTCTTCAGCTTATTAATATGGAGTATGTCACTGATTGATTTGCATATGTTGACGTATTCTTATATTCCTGGGATAAATCCCAATTGATCATGGTGTATGAGCATTTTAATGTGCTGTTGCAATCTTTTTGCTAGTATTTTGTTAAGGATTTCTGTGTCTCTATTCATCTGTGATATTGACCTGTAATATTTTTTTTTCTGTGATATCTTTGTCTGGTTTTGGTATCAGAATATGAGATATTTTTAAAGGTGAGTAATAAACTGCTCAATGTCCTACAGTTGAACAATTTACTTTTGATAACTGTGATGTCAATCAAATTGTATAAAATGTATAAACTTTATTATAATATCCTTAACTGGAATAATAACACATGACATACCAAATTAAACATATATTTCAAATTGATGTGGTCACACTTATTACATGTAACATATGCACATTAATATATTTTGTCTTCAAATATTTACATGAAACCATAATCTCTGCAGAATTCTAGGATATTTTATTGTCTTTAAATTATTTCCATTGAAAAAAAAATTATAATATAAATTTGAGATTATTTTATGTGTCCCTTAGAACTAGGAGCAATATCCTTTTGACACAAGACTTACTAGGTCAGATGGCATTTTCTCTATGTAGATTTCCAATTGAATTGGAAATATCATTTAAGTATACTACTAACATTTCTAAAAAAACAAAGCAGGAGTACAAATTCAGGAAAAATGATAAGAAAAATAAAAATACTTAACTAAAAAAGGAAGATATTAATTTATTGACTGTGAAATAGTGTAAAATAAAGATGCATATACTGAATGTAAAATTTATCAGAAGTGTTTTTGAATTAAAACTCATAGATATCATAGAAACCCTCTTTAGTATCTACTTAAGCTTTACAATTTATATTTTAACATAGCAAATCAATTTCTATGAATGTTCCTCAAGGAAATAATCGGTGGTGACTGCAACATCTGTGTAAGTTGATATTCAGTTACATACACCTGAATTTATAATAGAAATTTTGAATAGAGCTTAAATATTAAAAATTTCAAATGACTAAAGGTTATGGAGACAAGACAGCTCAGGCATGGTGAGAAACTCAGGAAAGCTGTCACAGCAGTTTGAAAGAGTGAGTGAAGGTGGCTAAGCGTGAGACAGGAGGATGCTGGGCATAAAGTAAGTTCAACTGGCTAGGAATTTTATCTGCACAGAATGCCCTAGATGTGAGTATGGAGGATACTTGGATAGTTGGATACTAGGATAAGGCAAGCATTTCAGGAGCCTAACTCTTTAGATTGTCATTATTTGCAGCATTATCCATGAAAAGTACTCCGAGTCTAGACTAGAAACCACATTCAACTATCCCTGTTTCTTCCACTGTGGACATTTTCTAATCTATTTCTCTCCAGTCTCATGTGTCATAAAACAAGACTACAAGGATTCATGACTACGGGATCTTACTTGAGCCCCTTAACTTCTCCATAGTTTCAGGAGAGCAGTGAAAAAATTGCTCCCCAAAGACTTATTTTTTAAAATGGATTGAGATATTTATGCATGAGAAAGATACTGATGTGCTGAGTTCTTCACTTATTGCTGAGGATATTTCAGGACTCTGGGAAACAGACTTCACTGACTTGAGCCAAATATGTGGCCAGTACACTGTCTCTTCTTTTTCTGTGATTTGATCACTGTGCTTCCTCTAATCAAAATTTGAGGGCTGTAGAGAGTCCACCACCACTGGTATCACTTCATGAATTGCCATTTCATATCAGGAATTCCTCCAAGAGAATCTCAGCCTCTCCTGCAAAAGCATTCATGACCATCTACAAGTTTTGTGTTCTATCACTGCTAAATTGGAACAATATAGGACAGAAATGGTATAGACATAAGAGAAGCTATTAAGAAGAGGTGGCAAGAATAAACGGAAGAACTATACTAAAAAAAAAAAAAAAATCTTAATGATCCAGATCACCAAGATGGTGTGATCACTTACCTAGATCCAGACATCTTGGAATGAGAAATCAGGTGGACCTTATGTAGTATCACTACGAACAAAGCTAGTGGAGGTGAAGGATTGTAGCTGAGCTTTATCAAACCCTAAAATATGCTGTTGTTAAAGTGCTGCACTCAATATGCTGACAAATTTGGATAAGTCAGAAATGGCCAAAGGACTGGAAAAGGTCAGTTTTCATTTCAATTCCAAAGAAAGGCAATACCAAAGAATGTTAAAATTCACACAATTGCACTCATTTCAGTTCAGTTAAGTTCAGTTCAGTCACTCAGTCATGTCTGACTCTTTGTGACCCCATGAACTGCAGCATGCCAGACCTCCCTGTCCATCACCAATTCCTGGAGTTCACCCAAAATCATGTCCATTGAGTCAGTGATGCCATCCAGCCATCTCATCCTCTGTTGTCCCTCTCTCCTCCTGCCCCCAGTCCCTCCTAGCATCAGAGCATTTTCCAATGAGTCAACTCTTCACATGAGGTGGTCAAAGTATTGGAGTTTCATACATGCTAGCCAAGTATTGCTCTAAATTCTCCAGGCAGAATTTCCAGAAGTTCAAGTTCGATTTGGAAAAGACAGAGGAATCAGAGATCAAATTGCAAACATCCACTGGATCAAAGAAAAAGCAGGAGAGTTCCATAAAAGCATCTATTTCTGTTTTATTGACTATGCCGAAGCCTTTGACTGTATGTATCACAATAAACTGTGGAAAATTCTGAAAGATATGGGAATACCAGACCACCTGACCTGCCTCTTGAGAAATCTGTATGCATGTCAGAAAGCAAAGATTAGACCTGAACATGGCAACAGACTGGTTCCAAATAGGAAAAGGAGTATGCCAAGGCTGTATATTGTCACCCTGCTTATTTAACTTATATGCAGCATATATCTTGAGAAATGCTGGGCTGGATGAAGCACAAGCTGGAATCAAGATTACTTGTAGAAATATCAATAATCTCAGATATGCAGATGACACCACCCTTATGGCAGAAAGAGAAGAAAAACTAAAGAGACTCTTGATGAAAGTGAAAGAGGAGAGGGAAATTTTTGGCTTAAAACTCAACAATCAGAAAACAAAGATCATGACATTTGTTACCATCACTCATGGGAAATAGATGGGGAAACAGTGGAAACAGTGTCAGACTTTATTTTGGGGAGCTCCAAAATCACTGCAGATGGTGACTGTAGCCATGAAATTAAAAGACGCTTACTCCTTGGAAGAAAAGTTATGACCCACACAGACAGTATGTTAAAAAGCAAAGACATTACTTTGCCAACAATGGTCCGTCTAGTCAAAGCTATGGTTTTCCAAGTAGTCACATATGGATGTGAGAGTTGGACTATAAACAAAGCTGAGCACCGAAGAATGAATACTTTTGAACTGTGGTGTTGGAGAAGACTCTCGAGAGTCCCTTGGACTGCAAAGAGATCCAACCAGTCCATTCTAAAGGAGATCAGTCCTGGTTGTTCATTGGAAGGACTGATGTTGAAGCTGAAACTCCAGTACTTTGGCCACTTGATGCAAAGAGCTGACTCATTTGAACAGGCTCTGATGCCAGGAAAGATTGAAGACATGAGGAGAAAGAGACAAAAGATAATGAGATGGATGGATGGCATTACTGGCTCAACGGACATGAGTTTGAGTAAACTCCAGGAGATGGTGATGGACAGGGAGGCCTGGCATGCAGCAGTCAATAGGATAGCAAAGAGTCAGAAACGACTGCATGATTGAACTGAACTGAAACTTTGACTGTGAATCACAACAAATTATGGAAAATTCTTAAAGAGAGGGAAATACCTCCAACTTACCTGCCTCTTAAGAAATCTGCATGTAGGTAAAAAAGCAACAATTAGAACGAGACATGGAACAACAGACAAGTTCCAAATTGGAAAGGAGAACATCAAGGCTGTACGTTATCACCCTGCTTATTTAATTTATATGTAGTGTTCAGTTAGTTTAGTCACTCACTCATGCCTGACACTTTGCGACCCCATGGACTGCAGCATGCCAGGCTTCCCTGTCCATCATCAACTCCCAGAGCTTGCTCAAACTCATGTCCACTGAGTTGGTTATATCATCTAACCATCTCATACTCTGTCATCTCCTTCTCCTTCTGCCTTCAATTTTTCCTAGAATTTTTCCTAGTCTTTTCCAATGATTCAGTTCTTTGAATCAGGTGGCCAAAGTATTGGAGCTTCAGCTTTAGCATCAGTCCTTCCAATGAATATTCAGCACTGATTTCCTTTATGTTTGACTGGTTTGATCTATTTGCAATTCAAGGGACTCTCAAGAGCATTCTCCAACACCACAGTTTAAAACTATCAATTCTTCAGTGCAGCTTTCTTTATGATCCAACTCTCACATCTATACCTGACTACTGGAAAAAACATAGCTGTGATAGATGGGCATCTGTCTGCAAAGTAATGTCTCTGCTTTTTAACATGCTGTCTAGGTTTGTCATAGCTTTTCTGCCAAGGAGCAAGCATCTTTTAATTTCATGGCTGCAGTCAAGATGTGCAGTGATTTTGGAGCCTCAGAAAATAAAGTCTGTCACTTTCCATTGTTTTCTCATCTACCTGCCATGAAGTGATGGGACTGAATGCCATGATTTTAGTTTTCTGAATGTTGAATTTTAAGCTGACTTTTTATTTTATTTTATTTTATTTTTTGAAGTTCAACATTAACTTTATTTTTTAAATTAATTTATTTTTTTTTAATTTTACTTTACAATACTCTATTGGCTTTGCCATATCAGGAGTCTCTTTAGTTCTCTTTCTGCCATAAGGGTAATATCACCTGCATATCTGAGATTATGTATATTTCTCCTAGCAATCTTGATTCCAGTTGTCCTTTATCCAGCCCAGCGTTTCACATGATGTACTCCGCATATAAGTTCAATAAGCAGGGTGACAATACACAGCCTCAATTTACCCCTTTCACAGTTTGAAACCAGTCTGCTATTCCATGTACTTTTCTAACCATTGCTTCATCACCTGCCTACAGATTTCTCAGGAGGCAGGTCAGGTGGTCTGGTATTCCCGTCTCTTGAAGAATTTTCCACAGCTTGTTGTGATCCATACAGTCAAAGGCTTTGGCATATTCAATAAAGCAGAAGTAGATGTTTTGCTGGAATTCTCTTGCTTTTTCAATGATCCAATGTATGTTGTCAATTTGGTCTTTGGTTCCTCTACTTTTTTTAAATCCATCTTGAACACCTGAAAGTTTCATGGAAAATTCTGAAAGGATTTTGGTGGTGACGCAGAGTACATCATGTGAAATGTCAGGCTGGCTTAAGTCCAATCTGTAATCAAGATTTCCAGGAGAAATATCAATAACCTCCGATACTCAGATGACATCCCCCTTATGGCATAAAGAGAAGAAGAACTAAAGAGCTTATTTATGGAAGTTAAAGAGAAGAGGGAAAAACCTGGCTTAAAATTGAAGATTCAAAAGATCAAGGCATCCAGTCCCATCACTTCATGGCAAATAGATGGGGAAACAGTGAAAACAGTGACAGACTTCTTCTTTGGCTCTGATATCACTGCAGATGGTGACTCCAGCCATGAAATAAAAATACCTCTCCTCCTTGGAAGAAAATCTATGACAAACCTAGACAGCATATTAAAAAGCAGAGACATTCGTTTGCTAGCAGAAGTCTGTCTAGTCAAATCTATTGTTTTCCCAATAGTCATGTATGGATGTGAGAATTGTACCATAAAGAAAGCTAAGCACTAAAGAATTGATGCTTTTGAGCTGTGGTATTGGAGAAGACTCTTGAGAGTCCCTTGGACTGCAAGGAGATNCTGTCTGTCTGTCTGTCTGTCTGTCTGTCTGTAGGGGGGGCCAGAGTGGGCCCCTTGGCTGCACACACTGGCCCATGCAACCTGGGATTCGATTCGCCTCGCTGGCTCCCACTGGCTGGAGGCCCAGCATGAAGGCTTTCCCTGGGGATTTGTTAGATTTGGAAGGAGCTATCCCCAGGGACTCGAAGTCCCCCTTTTAGCCCTGCTCCTCACGTGGCCTCACCTCTGCTTGTGAACTGTAGACTCAGATTCCATAAAATTCTGTAGGGGCTGTGACATTGGGTGGGGGCTCTGTCGCTTAGGGCTGTTTCTAAGCACAGGGGAAGCCCACACCCACCACCTCATACTGGTACTCACCTTCTCCTCTCTCCCGTCACCTCACCCTCCCCGCAAACCTCAGGCCCTCTGGGCTGGAACTCCCCATTTTGCTCACAGCTGTCTTGGCTGCATCCCTGGGAGATGTAGAAATATGCAAGTGGGTTTTGGGCTCAAATCCAGGTTGAGTGATTTTGAGCAAATTAATCCCTGGGAACCTTGGGTTTCAAATCCCCAAAAAGGGAGATTGAAGGGTTGGGGACTCTTCCAGCAGGATTGTAAATAAATCAATGTAAACAAAATATGTGTCCAATATTTGGCGCTCAGAAGTGATTTCGCTCCCTTTAGAATGTGGAGGAGGGTGGAGGAGGGGCTCCCCACCCCCAGCTCACAGCATAGGCTTCTGCTTTGGAGGGGTGAGGGAACCACTAGGTGGCGCCCTGGCTCCACATTTGCTCCAGACCTCCCCTACCTCACTACTTAGTGCCCCAAATCTTGGACCCCTGGAAATCCCCCTGGGGGGACTGAATGTGTGGCTTCAGGCCAGGTCCAAGGAGTGTGTTAGTAGAGCTGAGGTGTATTAGTCCCTCAGTCACGTCTGACTCTGTGACCCCATAGACTGTGACCCTCCAGGCTCCTCTTGTCCATGGGATTTTCAAGGCAAGAATACTAGAGTGGGTTGCCATTTCCTTCTCCAGGGGATCTTCCTGACCCAGGGATCGAACTTGGGTATCTCACATTGTGAGCAGACTCTTTACTGTCTGAGCCAACAGGGAAGCCCAGGAGTCTGCCCGAAAGGGGACAGTAATTGATAACAAGTGTGTGCTTCTGTAACACTACAACTGATGGGTTGCTCACTGTTAAAGGACTTTAAGGGTGCTAGCCTAATTCATGTATGGATGTGAGACTTGGACTCCAGAAAGCTGAGCACCGAAGAATTGATGCTTTTGAACTGTGGTGTTGGAGAAGACACTTGAGAGTCTCTTGGACTGCAAGGAGATCCACCACCCAATCCTAAAGGAAATCAGTCCTGAATATTCATTGGAAGGACTGATGCTGAAGTTGAAACTCCAATACTTTGGCCACCTGATGCGGAGAACTGACTTATTGGAAAAGACCCTGATGCTGGGAAAGATTGAAAGCGGAAGGAGAAGGGGACGACAGAGGATGAGATGGTTGGATGGCATCACCAACTCGATGGACATGAGTTTGGGCTCCCAGAGTTAGTGATGGACAGGGAAGCCTAGAGTGCAGCAGTCCACGGGGTCGCAAAGAGTCAGACATGACTGAGCGACTGAACTGAACTGAATTCCAGGTGGGGATGGAAAACATTTACACTCTATCGTGTANGGCTCCCAGAGTTAGTGATGGACAGGGAAGCCTAGAGTGCAGCAGTCCACGGGGTCGCAAAGAGTCAGACATGACTGAGCGACTGAACTGAACTGAATTCCAGGTGGGGATGGAAAACATTTACACTCTATCGTGTACCAGAGGTGGTGTGGTACTGAGAATACAGAGGCGTGTTAAGGAGTTTATAGTGCAGTGGAACCCACTTTCTGCAGCATGAGGGATTGCAGTTAGACCTAAGGAAGAACTTCCTCATGGAGGGTCGATGAAAAGGGGCTTTAGGAAAGGAGTCTTCTAGAGTGGATGTCGGGAGAAGCAAGTACAGTCTAGCCTGGAGGCCAGGGTCTGGATTTGGCATCCTGGCTCTGTGGACCATCATCCACCTGAGGAAGCCTGGTTCACATTGCTTGCCTTCTGCAGGTGTTCAGAACTTACACTTCTTGCAGAGGGAGGCAGGCTAGGTAGGAGGTATGATTCCGTGTCCCAGGAGGGAGAATGTGTTTAGGGAGGGGACACAAACTGGCCCACTGGGTTCCCAGAGGGTGTGGGCTGCCTGGGGCTTCTCAGTTTCGTTTCTAGGGCCCATTTCCTTCGTTTGCATAACGAACTCTCAAGGAGGCTAGGAAGTTCCCCCAAGCCCCCTCCTCTTTCTGAGCCACTCAGGAAGTGATATGCTGAGCTGGAGGTTTCTGAAACTGCTGAATCAGGAAGAAAAGGCCACGAACCCAGGGGGTAGGTTTGGGAGGGGCCAGGACCCCAAGGACATTGGCCATTCTGGTTACCCTCTCTCAGCTGCCCCCCGTCAGTGATCCCCCTGCCCACTATAGGTCACTGCCACTCCGTCACACACATGCCCCTACAGCAGCGCTGGTAAAGGTGGGGACCCCGAGCCTCAGATCACAGGATGCTCGCTGGTCATAGACACAGCACGTGGAGACGAGCCAAGGGAGGCTGGAGCTGTGGGGACAGAGCCCCCTCCTTCCCACAGGGCCGGGGGCATCTTTGACCACGCAGGAGGGTAGACCCACTGGACTCTGCCACACGACCTTGCTTGGCCCCCAGGGTCTGGCCTGGGCCCTTCCAGTTTAAGCATTTGGTATTTTAAGCACTTGGCTTTTCTGCCCTTTCCTCTGGGAACTCCCCCAGCTAAGTGCTCAGCTCCGGGGTGTCTTGGGGGAATCACTAGAATCGGGGGTGGCCCTCCTTGGCTTTCCCCTCTCAAGTGGAAAAATTCTGCTTCCTTTGACCATCCCCCAACTTTATTTCCCTGCGGTCCCCCAACCTGCCATTCCTCCCTCCCNATGGAAGTGAGAAAAAGATTTAAGGGACTAGATCTGATAGAGAGAGTGTCTAAACTAAGGAAAGGCAAAAGAGAAGGCTGACAGAGCAGAAAATAAGGTGGATTAAAATGAGGTATTAACAGTGTATTCAGATGCCTTAGTCTGGTGTGCATGTGTGCTCAGTCACTCGGTTGTGTCCAGCTATTTGTGACCCCATGGATTATGTAGCTGATCAGCCTCCTCTGTCCATGGAATTTTCCAGGCAAGAATACTGGAGTGGGATGCCATTTCCTCCTCCAGGGGATATTCCTGACCCAGGGAGCAAACCCAAGTCTAAATGCTTGCCTAGAGGAGAGATCAATAGTCTAGTGCTTCTTTGATTCTGGAAACAGTAGTGAAAACGAACAGTGCAAAGTTGTCACCCAGAAAGAATCTACTAATCTGTTATCTTAACTACTTAAACTTTTTAAAGTAAATGTTAATTACACAGAATATAATGCTCAAAACGTAAATAACAGAATGTTTATTTTTTAATGCCACAAAACACATATAATGTAAACCATTCTTAAAGCATAAAATCACCTAGTAATGTCAAACATGCTTAAAATTAAAAACTTAAACTTCCATTAAAGTGAAAGATGAGACAAATAATTGTGGACATGTAATTCGAAAGGCATGAGGTAATATACCTATTATTTTTTTATTAAATTACACATTCTCCTGTTATGTACATTCACGTTGAGAATTTTTTAAATTTTATAAAAGTTATTTAGTATTATATTTTGTAACCACAGTGCATGTCCTGATTTGGTTTCCTGGAGAGCAAATGTTTTCAGAGTAGAAAAAATTAACATACTCCTTTAGTATGATAGAAAAATAGGCCATTTATCATCTTGTTTTAAGAGAAAGTTCACGGATCATCTCCTGTCTGCTGTTTGTGTGTGAGTTGCCTACACTTTGCATTGCTAAATAATTGAGAACATTAGCTCCCAAACCATGAAAAATTCATTTTAACATGATGTATTATTAATCAATTTAATTTAAAGTGATCTGGAAAGTTCCAATTTCAGTTGTGAAGCTTGAAGATAAATTCAGACCATGGTTGGTACTTATTAAAATTGTGTAACTCTTTATTGCCTGATTTGTATTTTTTTCAAAAGTGGGTCAGACTCTAATGAAAATGGCATAAAAATAATAGGTTAACGATTTCAGTCTACAAATTCATTCAGATATATGTAAAAGGAAAATCTAAAACAGTCAACTCTTCATCAGTGAGCAATGTTGTGCTGCCATTTCAAATTTCTAACCCGATGTACACACATATGTAAACATGTAAAACTTGAAAGCCACTTAATGTGCAATTCTTTCCTTTCTCCTCAGTAGAACATTTTGGCTCAAGTTTTGTCTCCCCAATTTGATAGAACTTATAAAGACTAAAAAAATAAAAATAAAATAAAAGCATCCAGTGCTTTGGAGATAAAGTTACAAGACTAGTGATTTCTTATCTAATTCCTATGTCACTAAGAAATATCCATCTGAGATTAAAGTGGGGTGCCATTAACATAAACATCTAAAGTCAGTGTGATTGTGATCTCTTCTCTTTTTAAAAGTCTTTTGGGGATTTCTGAGAGTTGTACGTGTCTCTTGCATATATCTTACCCTTCATTCACCCTCAAGACTTTGGATGCCATTTTTGTTCAAAATCCCAATCACTGCCTAAGAACTACTAATAGGAGGAGATATAAAATGTCAAAATTACCCTGGAGCCCTCGCTGTGTTCCTGCAACCATGATGTACTCCACATATGAAGAAGGTGGGAGAGTCTGGTTACTTTTTTTTCTTAAGACCAAAGCATACTATCTTATTTTGTTATTTCCCTAAAGACTTACAGAAGAGCAAGACAGAGAGAGATGGATGGAGGATGGAGGGGCAGAGAGAAAGATATATTTCAGGCCTTACTTTTATGAAGCCCTTCTTCCACCTTCAGCATCCTCTCACCCCATAACAGCCATGATACCATGAAGTCTTGTCCCAGAAATATATCCAGATGAGAGGCAGGATTTTCTCCTCAGTATCAACCATATTCTCTCACAGTGAGAAAGTGAAATTTGCTAAGCTTTCAGGTTTAACCCCTTAAATTTTTCCATGACAGTCTTAAAATTTTTTTGTCTGGATAATTCTGGAAGATTCAGTCCAGTGGGCATATTTCAATGATCTTAACTTTAGTGGTAAACAAAAGTCTGCTATATACAGTTTAGAAAATGGGGACCATGAGTACTGATTTTGCAGTAATTTTTATGATAGAAACAAAATATTCATTTATTATCATAGAGACAAAAAGACCAAGACAGATGATTTCAGGCACATATTTTTTATGAGATAAATATACATTTGGGGAAGGGGAAAGAGAATGATCCCTTATTATTGGATTTGAAGAACACAACTGTTGTGGCCCCAAGAGAACCCATAACAAATCCGTGTCTCTTGCCCAGAACAAATACACATTCTATACAATAGTATTTGCCAATATTGTGGCTGCAGGGTAACTCTGCAGTAAAACACTTTTGACATATGTAGTCTTCCTCTTTCCTATAAGTCACTCGCCCAAATACATTTATGTTGCTTAAAGTTAGATCAGAAATACTCCTTATAATTGGGATTATTTAAGAGATTTTAAAGTATGGGAGGAAGTTTAAAACGTGTAAACCAGTACCGTGAGAAAAATGTTCCTTCCCTATTAAAGTTATTTTGCCTAAATAACGGAAAAATAGAAAAACTGGCATCAACAAGGTGTAACTGAGATAAATTTAGAAAAGATTAAACATTTAGTCAAAAAGGATAACATGGAAAGGAAAACCTGGGAAATCTTTTTTCTAACCCATATAGTGGAAGAATATTTTGTTACTAGAATTTTATCATTTAGGCTATTTCTATTTATTTTATATGTTATTACTGCACATATCACAATTATTTTCTGCTTACATATGTGTCTGTATTGTTAGGTTGCTTGCTTCTAGAGATCAAGAATAAAATTTTAACCCTCTTGATACACTGTCTGGCCATGACAGAAACCTTGATATGTCTTTTGAATTAAACTGAACCTCAAAGTTCTTTATGGTTATTTGAATGCCTATAATTCAGTGTATTAGTTATTTATAATTTTGGCTCATCTCGGGTTTAAAGTCTGCCAAATTGTGCTCATGGCTGGTGGACTTGCCATCCAAAAGAATGACTCAATACAAGAAATATCATGCACCCAAGTACTGTTCATTCATGATAATCTTATCATTATTTGTTAAAACACCATATTCCCTGCACTGAAAGGATAATTTTGCAATTTGTCTTCTTTTAAAGAGAGGATTTACCATACTCACTCTAAGTTACTGAACCATGAGCATAAATTTTCCCCCCTAAAAGATTAAAATTCTGTACCTTTTGCAAGTTCATTTTTTTGTTCTGAAATATCACATTTCACACACTTTATCCAATATCAAAAATTACAAATGGTTTTAGAATAAAAATGGTTATAAACTTCTGACAATAACATATTGGTATCATTGCTGCTGCTGCTGCTAAGTAGCTTTAGTCCTATCTGACTCTGTGTGACCCCATAGACAGCAGCCCACCAAGCTCCTCTGTCACTGGGATTCTCCAGGCAAGAACACTGGAGTGGGTTGCCATTCCTTCTCCAGTGCATGAAAGTGAAAAGTGAAAGTGAAGTCACTCAGTCGTGTCCGACTCTTCGAGACCCATGGACTGAGGCTCCTCTGTCCATGGGATTTTCCAGGCAAGAGTACTAGAGTGGGGTGCCATTTCCTTCTCCATTGGTATCACTAGAGACATGTGGACTTCCCAGGTGGCTCTAGGAAGAACATGTTTGCCAACGCAGGAGACAAACAGATAGGGGTTTGACCCCTGGGTTGGGAGGATCTCCTGGAGGAGGGCATGGCAACCCACTCCAGTATTCTTGCCTGGAGAATCTGATGGACAGAGGAGCCTGGTGGGGTATAGTCCACAGGGTCACAAAGAGTCAGACAAGACTGAAGTGATTTAGCATGCATGCATATTCTCGTATACCCCAGAGTTACCATTTTTTTACAGAATAAATCTCCAAATTCATTCATGAAAATAAATTCAGATTCACCTTAAACAGACATAACACCATCATGCTACAGTACTTATATTTGTTTAGGTTAAAAAAGAAAAATCTTTCTATGAGATCTGGCTTTGTCTTGGATAAGTATAATTTTTGTTTTGAGGATGTAAGAATGGTTTAACCTGGGGAAGTCTCGGTAATTGCTATATTAAAATTATTTTAAATATAAACGAAGTTTATAAAATGGCAAAGGTATTGTACATTTCAAAAATAAAAGAGAATAGAATTAGATGATAAAATAATTTAGTGAGCAAAATTTAAGTTCAAAATTAAATGAAAGATGCAAATCAAAGAAGGTTTCAGGGGAAGTCAGTCTTCTCAGTGGCATGAGGATAATTTGTTTTCAGCTACTTTAGCAGATATAAGCGAAAATCAAGACATGAAGAAGAAAACGTCCAAACATTTGAGCCACTTGCCAAGATGCTTTTGGACATGTTTGGACAAGTTATGTCAGTGCAGTAAATGTTAGAATTCCTACAATTAAAAATATTAGCTTAATTTAAATGTATGTTGTTGTTGTTCAGTTACTAAACCACATCTGACTCTTTCGGACCCCATGGATTGCAGTCTATCCCTATTTCCCAGAGTTTGCTCAAATTCATGTCCATTGAGTTGGTGATGCTATCTAATCATCTCATCCTTTGTTGCCCCCTTCTCCCTTTGCCTTCAATCTTTCCCAGCATCAGGGCCTTTTTCAATGACCCAGCTCTTTGCTTCAGGTGGCTGAAATATTGGAGCTTCAGCTTCAGCATCAATCCTTCCAAAGAATAGTCAGGGTTGATTTCCTTGCATAACTGATAGATTTTAATTGAGATCAGCAGGCAAACTGCACTGTATTCCATTTGGTTTTCATCATTTGTCATGATTTCCATTTAAAAATAGATTTCTCTATATGGGTCAACCAAGTCATTTCATTCACTGTGTATAGTATTTCCATACTTAAACCATGAACTGACTTCATTCAATGCAATTATATTCCCCCCAAACACCATAAAACCAAATGGCTTAACAGAAAAAAATAAGTAAAATTATGTATGGCTAAAATAAAATACCATGTCTAAGAATCATATCATTGGTTAAGTAAAATATAACATGATAAGTAGATGCTTGGTAAAATCAATGCAATTAGGATAATTAGAGTTTATTCCTGACTCATTGTCTACTGAACCAGTTAGTAGGAAACTAAAAACTCACTTTTTAAAAGACTGCAGATAAAAGAGTCTATATTTGTTATAGCTTCTATGTTGGCTTAAAATAAACTTTGATATAATAAAACTTTCTCTTCAAAAATGAAAACCACTTTTTTTTGTATAATTGGACATAAATAAATTAGGCTAGTAATGAACTAGGAGTACTTGGATGGTCATATACAAAACAGAAAAATTGAAAAGTAAGAAAGTAGTATCCATGGCCTCCAGTTGTTTTTGGAATTCTGCTGAAGGTCTGGATGACATGGCCTAAGATTTGATGAATAGATTTTGCAGATGATCAAGATCACTTAAAGGAAATATGATAACTGGAAATACTACCTTCCTTCCCCTCAACTTTTTTTTTCTTTTTTACAAATAAGACAAAACACTGTTTTTTTGAGACTTTCACAACAATATCCTTTGACAGTCAAATGACTATTTCCAGAATGGAAAAGTGTTCATAATTTATGGTGGAGGTTATGGAGCCATCTATGCAGTTGGGCTTTAGGAGGGCAGGTGCTACACTGTTATTACTTCCCATTGAGGACTCAATCCTACAAGGCAGATGAGCCTTCTATACATAAATACAAACACACACATTTTTATGCCACTAAGAAATAGATTCACTTCAATATTCTAAATACTTAAGTTGTATCCATTTCATTGATGAGGTCATAAAATGACTATGATTGGTGACTGTGATGGTCATAGTCACCATCTTCATTATTTAATCATTTTATAGTCATGATCTTCATCATTTAGTCTTCTTGCTTTTGTTTGCTTCTTTTTTACTTTTTAACTTATATGAGCACACATTTACAAAAGACTTGGAAAATGCAGAACAATGTTACCTACTGATATATGAACATTTTTTAGTAGGTGAATTATTTTTAGCTGAAGCTTCAATATTAAACTCTTAAAAATTAATACAATAAGCAGATAGAAAAGTAGAAGGATATAGTCATCATTCAGCTTTAATCCTGTAGAATAGACATCCACCATATACACTACTCTCCTCTGTGCTGTGACTCATGTACAGCAAGATCAGTGTAAAGATCCAATGAATAGCAAAATAAATCACAAGGAATAACAATGGTGTGAATATGACTGTAAACCATCAGGGTTTCGTTGACTTTCAGGAAGAAGAAGAAAGTAGAGAATTCCTGGAACACTGTGTTTTTGCCAAATTTCTGGTAGAAAGAGAGCAGCCCAAGAAAAAAATACACTGAGATAATGATTTTTGTCTAAATAGTGACAAAACAAGTATGCGAAAACACAAATTTTGTCTTTTGTCTAGTCTTTTTCACTTTGGGTAAACAAAGCAACAGATTTCTCTCAGAAATTAATATACAATGAGGATTTTTAAACTAGATTGCAGTGAACACATGTTTGGAAGAGTAGCACTTTTGCTAGAAATAGATCTGTACTCTATCAAATATCCTCACTGAAATCTAAGAAATAAAAAAATAATAACTGTTGCATTTATTTCAAGCATATTCTTATTCCAGCATCATGCTAAGTTTGTTGTTGCTTTAATTCTTATTTTTAATAGTCCTATTATTATCCCTTTACTAATAAGAAACACTGATGTTCAAAGGGTTTTGTAATGTGTTCAAGATCATGGCTTACCAAGTGATGAAGCTGCATTTGAAATTTAAGGTCATCTGTCTCAAAGACCAGGCTCTAAACTATTGTAGTCATTCCTCCTCATTAAAATATACTACTTTTTATGTGAGTCTTGTATCAGGTAAGACTTACAATATGGAGGATTTTGTTCTGATAGATGAGTAGAAAATTGTTATATAAATCTCCCTTCAAATCACTATTAAATACAATGATGAAAAGTTACCTCATAAACAAAAGGCTGGTTATGAGAAAAAATAATTTTTAGGAAGAACATTATTTCTATGGGGCTGTCACGCAAGATGCCATTTCTGACCTAAAGACATTATTCTGATAGTAGATATGAAGCCTAAGGGGAAAATGTGCTTCAGTAAAGATGCATCGCCAGCATTTGACATAACCTTTCAGTTGGAACTTTTCATGACTCATTTTAACAACTATATTTTTATTCTTTAAGTGGATATAAAGTTTTATAATTTTTCATAAACACTCATATTTTTCAGTGTATGCTTATCTTTTATGTATAGCCAAGTTTCAAAAATATCTACAATAAAAAAATAAAATTTCATATGGGTCGAATTTAATTTCCTAAATTCATCTGACTACAGAACTCTCTTCTCATTCAACATATATGAGTGTCTTAGTGTTCAAATCAGGATTTCCTACAGGCTAGTATATTAGAATTCATGTTGAATCCTTCCAACCTCCCAAATGCTATCGAAAATTACTAAATTGCATGAACAGCTAGTGATTTCAGAGGAAAAAATCCTAGCAAATTAGCAGAATTTTGTCAAAATAATAAGTATTTGTATATTTTAAAACACAAGGAGGAAATTATTATATAACCACCTAATTTATGTAAAGATGAAAGAGAGAAGGTATTATTAATATCCAGTTATCTCTTTGATCTTATTTTCCCTAAGTTTCTTAACTATCCTTTAATTTTATATGTTTTATTATTGCCTTTCCTCCAACTAATAATGATAAACTTCTGTCTGAAATATATTTGCCAAATATTTGCGTATTGATGTATCCAGAAACATGTTTTCCTGTTACATTCTGATTTTGTTTTCTCTTTCTGAAATAAATAGATTTGATTAAACGTCTTCTGTTTGAAGATTTGTTAAAGCAAATATTTTTGTAAGGTTAATACTAAGCTAAATTAAAGTGATTTAGAATCTATTCACTATCCTTGAACAAAAACCACAAGGCTTGAAATAAGTTGATTCTTTTGGAAGCTGTCTGTATTTGGAGCAAACACAGGCAACTGGTGAGAAAAGATAAAATAGAATCCTGTCCATGAATTTAATGGCAAAGAAACAAAACCACCTCCACGTTGTTATCTATGCCAACTGAGTCCACATTTCTCAGTTCCTTCCAACTATTACCAGTAGGAGACTAATCAAGAGAGATTGATATCAAGGTTTGAATTCAGTAAAATGTTGATTCCATTGAGTCTGGTTTTCTCTATTAAACACTGACGAAGACAGAGTTTCGAACGTATGCTTATTATGTCTTTTTGTTATATCTTTAACTGTAGGACGAAATGTTTGTCCTTTGACTATATTCATTCTACATCATGGCTTTCTTTTTAAGAGTCCCTGTTGATTATAAAATGTAACATATGTTCCATTTCAGAACACTAAAAAATGCAACACATACATTTATGTGTACATGTACACACACACACACATACATGCATACGTATATAATTTTTTCCTAAGGACAAAACATATAACTTTTCAAATTTGGTACATGAATTTTACATGAATTTCGCATCTATTCTTTGAATGGGGTCATAATCACCTGATTTTCCTCATTCTGACACCTTAATACTTTTCCTATTGCCTTCCTTGTCTCTTATTAAAAGGTCTTGTAATAGTGCTAAGAAGGGCCTCTTAGTTACATTTATATTGCATTTTCTTCTATATTTATGCCATTTCCACTATTCAGTTTGATTAAACACACTCTGTTGACTTGTTCTTATCATTTATTGCGGGAGTCTCCAACCTCTGGCATCTGATGCCTGATGATCTGAGGTGGAGCTGATGTAACAATAACAGAAATAAAGTACATAATAAATGTAATGCACTTGAATCATCCTGAAAATATCCTTCACTCCTGGTTTGTGGGAAAATTGTCTTCCACAAAACTGGGCCCTGATGCCCAAAAGACTGGGGATTACTGATGTGTTGGACAATTGTCTGGGCTTTGGGGGATGAACAATGACAAATCTAACAGGAACAGTCCCCTTTCCCATTCTCCCTGAACAAAACAAAATATTCTAAAAAGAAAGAAATCCCTTAAATTTATATACAGTATCAGGAGAGGTTTAGATTGTAGCAATTTCTATTTAGGGAAGAGAGACAGAGTTTTGTCAGCAAGTGACAAGAAGGTTACTTTAGTTAATGAAGAAAGTTCTCTCTAGCTGAAATTAAACTGAGACCTGATTTATCAATAATGAGTTGAACATGTTAATAAAGATCAGGGAAGGAAAAATGACCCAAGAGGAAGGAATAGCTTATGTAAAACCCTTACTGCAAACAACGCAACTGATGTGTCTGAGGAACAGGAGCACACCTGGTTAGGACATGACAACCGAGAGGAAAAGTGGGTCAAAATCAATGGAAGAACAGAGTGTGGGCTGGTAAGCTTACTCAGGGTTCTGTAGGGTCAAATGCAGAATTTATTACAAGTGCAATGAAAAGACATGGGGAGATTTTAAGAGGTTGGATACATGACGAACGGTCTCTAAGGAAATCATTTTTGGATACAAATATACAACCAACTGAAGAATTGATGCTTTCGAATTGTGGTGCTGGAGAAAAACTCTGAAAATTTCCTTGGACTGAAAGGAGACCAACCCAGTCAATACTAAAGGAAATTAATCCTGAGTATTCATTGGAAAAACTGATGATGAAGCTAAAACTCCAATACTTTGGCTATGTGATGTGAAGGGCCAACTCATTGTAAAAGATCCTGTTGCTGGGAAAGATGGACGGCAAAAGAAGCAGGTGGCAGAGGATGTGATGGTCGGATGACATCAGGGACACAATGGACGTGAATTTGAGTAAACTGGGGTTTAGTGAAGGCCAGAGGGGCCTGGTGTGCTGCGATCCATGGGATCTCAAAGAGTTGAACACAATTTAGCAATTGAAAAACAATGACAAACAACATAACTACAGAATGGAATCTTTGCAAAAAATGTCAAAATTGAATGAGACCTACGAAAAAGAGATACTTTAATTTCCATATTTTCACAAAGTCACATTTGGACATAATTAAATGTATGCAAACAATTATTACTGTTAGTATTAAAAAAGCAGCTTCAGCCAAGAATCAGAACATGGACAGTGGGATTTTTGTACTTCACTCTTGGAACCTTGAATGTGTCACTTTTCTAGAAGATTTACTTAGTGCCCTAATTGAAAAAGGTGGGTGTCACATTGGCTCATCTTCAAGAATTCTATAAAATTTAATTTTTCCTTTCTCTTACCCCTTTTCAATTCACTTGTTCATGAACCATTTTCTTAAGGAAAAAAATAAACATTAAGCCATGAGAATTAGGGCTATCCATACCAGTTACTTGGAGAAGGCAATGGCACCCCACTCCAGTACTCTTGCCTAGAAAATCCCATGGATGGAGGAGCCTGGTGGGCTGCAGTCCATGGGGTCACTGAGAGTTGGACACGACTCAGTGACTTCACTTTCACTTTTCACTTTCATGCATTGGAGAAGGAAATGGCAACCCATTCCAGTGTTCTTGCCTGGAGAATCCCAGGAATGGCGGAGACTTGTGGGCTGCCATCTATGGGGTCGCACAGAGTTGGACACAACTGAAGCAACTTAGCAGCAGCAGCAGCATACTAGTTACTACAGATAACACAGAGTTTCCACTCTCATTTATGTTTTCAATTATTGGTACAGATTGAAGTTAGAAAAAATATCTCATCCAAAAGCTAGTTATCATCAAAGAGAGGGTTCTTGTAGCATCAAAATTTTCAGAACATACTTCATTAAAAATGTCTAGCAAAACTTTTTTACTCATTGATATGATTGATTCTATCAGTTCAGCAAATCTTTACTTTTTTATGTTGTACTAATTGGGAAAAAAAAAAGAAAAAATAATGCTGTGATCTGGAGATATTCTGAATAAGCATTCTGATTTTAAATAGTCAGATGCATATGAATAAAATCATAATAAAATTATGAAAATATATAATAAATAGAACTCCTAACCTATGTAATTTTTTCAATGTCAGAAATATTTATTACTAGATACTGGGATCTATTTAGTCACGACCATTTTTAAAGGCATACAATATGAAGAAACACAAATAACTAAGGGAAAATACAAGATGCAATAATTATACAAAAAATGCCAAGAACTTTTAATGTGTTACAGAAATATACCAGCAAATAATTTTCAAAAGTCATGATCAGTTTCTAGATATAACTTGCCCATATGCACCACCTGGCAAAGCAATGGAAAGTGATTTCCCCAGCCCTCCAATCTCCTGTCTCATAGGCTACCCTTGTGAGTTCTTTCCTTTTCAAGGTTGCTTTTGCCATTAAAAGAAGAAGGAAGAAGAAAAGCAAATAGAAAAAGATGAACAGAAGAACTAGAGAAAAGCGTGTTTTCCAATCTTCACAAGTGCAATTCTAATGATTATTTCAGATACCTAGATGAAGCAATAACTGCTGCTTTTGAGCAAAGAGCATAGTTTAGAAGACATCGTAAAGTATAAGAACAGTGGACTGATTACTAGCACTTAGAAATTTAGTCAACACTTCAGTGTAAATTTGTGTGCATTTCTAGATATCTGAACTTCAGAATCCTCATTTGCCAAATAAAGGAATTTAACTAAATTACATTCCAATTCTTTGTACATTCCAAAATTGTATATATCTAAGATGAATCATGTACTAATACGATAAACATTTATTGACCCCAGCCTTTCTCTGACTTCATCTCAAACAACGTACTCTACCCTTCAGCCGCAATGACTTTGCTCTTCCTGGAACAAGCAACTTTGTCCTCATATCAGAACCTTTAAGTGCTGAGTAACATCTGCCTGGAATGTAGTCAAGGCTCACTCCTCATCATTATTCAAATCTATACCAAGTTATCACCTCCTCAAAGAGGCCTTCCTCATTAGCTCTTCCAAAAGTACATTTTCTCTTTCATTCATCTTACCACTTACATTTCTTTTAACATTTGTCATTATCAGCAGTTGATTACTACCTACTTCATTCCTGCCAAAGTGAAAGATCCAGGAAGGGTGCCAAGTGCAGTCATTTTTAATTCTACTCCAATGACTACTGAACCTTATCACATGTGGGAGTATTCCATTATTCTTCAGTAAAGACAGAAGATGTTTCATATATCACTATCATTTTATATTTTGTGGCTGTTTAGTCATTAATTCATGTTCAACTCTTTGCAACATGAACTGCAGCATACTAGGCTTCCCTGTCCTTCACTATCTCCTGGAGTTTGTTCAAACTCATGTCCAATGAGCCCAGTGATGCTATCTAACCGTCTCATCCTCTACTACCTCCTTCTCCTCTTGCACTCAATCTTTTCCAGCATCAGAGCCTTTTGCAATAAGTTTTTTCCTCATATCTGGTGGCCAAAGTATTAGAGCTTCAACTTCAGCATCAGTCCTTTCAATTAATATTCAGGGTTGATTTCCTTTAGGATTGACTGGTTTGACTATATTACATTTAGCATGTTCAGAATCAAACCATTCAAATTTCGTGTTGTCTTCTAACATTTCCAGTTTTCTCAGTTTTCTATATTAGGGGTTTTTAACCCATTTTTAATTCTTCAACTAATTTCTTCAATTTCTTCTACCATTGAGTACTGAGACAGTCATTCTCTCTTGACTCATTATGCCTGCATTTCTATAACAATCCTTTTTTCATATTGACATAGAGTTGATTTACAATACTTTGTTATTTTTAGGTATACAGCAAAGTGATTCAGTTTTATGTACATACATACATATGTAGGGCTTCCCTAGTAGCTCAGCTGGTAAAGAATCCACCTGCAATTCAGGAGACCCTGGCTCAATTCCTGGGTTGGAAAGATCCAATGTAGAAGAGAAAGGCTACCCACTCCAGTATTCTTGGGCTTCTCTGTTGGCTCAGTTGGTAAAGAATCCACCTGCAGTGTGGGAGACCTGGGTTTGATCCCTGCGTTGGGAAGATTCACTGGAGAATGAAATGCTACCCACTCCAGTACCTTCGCCTGGAAAATCCCATGGACAGAGAAGCCTGGTAGGCTACAGCATGGGGTTGCAAAGAGTCGGACATGACTGAGTGACTTCACTTCACCTCACAGGGAGTGATAGAGTCAGGATTTAAACCCAAATCTTTCAACTCCTCCTAGTCAGAGATCTTGTCATCTAAAACTTTCTGATGTATTTCAGTCATTTCTAATAAATCTTTCATTTGGAGTAACACATTATTTATTGATAATAAACCTTAATAATATGATACAGCATATAGATTCCCATAGTACAAAATAATGGCAATATTTCATATTCAAAATAAGTATATATATGAAAGGAGAAAGACATAGCTCTCAAATGTCAGTATACATTGCCATCACCTGATACCTAATACCTCCTGATCCATACAAGAACCATGCAACAAAGACTGTGGTCCAGAAAGGTGTGTATCCTTTAACCAAGTCTGCAGGAAGTTCTGATGATCATGGTCTTTGAGTCACATCTTGAAGCAATAGCCTGAAATAAGTCCCTATGCAATGGAGTGAAAATTGTAGTTGCAGGAGATATAGAAGTTCCCAGGTATTTCACTCTGGAATAGCTTCCTGAAATTCTCCTGAAATTAGCAACTGCTCTGAGAATTCTGTCTCTAATTTGTAATCTGGAAGAAAAGAATGAGTGTTTTTCCTTGTCAACAATTTTTAAAATAGATAATTTGATAATAATATCAAAATTATTTTTCCATTTCAATTACTACAAATATCTGTAATATACTGATTTTGTTGAATTAAAAATTAAAGAGACACCCTGCTATGATATAATTTCCACTTGTACAGAAAAGACTGGAAAGAAACTTTTCATTGGCAACATAGTAAATAACAAAAAAGCACTATCTGAAAACACTGCTGAATAATCTCCTCTTGAGATACTCTTCAACCTGATGTAAGCTCTCAAGTCTAAACACTTCTAAGAAATAAATTCTCATTAGCTCTCATAGGCTAAATAATGACCTACCAAATACATCCACAGCAAATTCTCCCAACCTATAAATGCATTCTTGTACATGGCAAGAGAGACTTTGTAGATGTGATCACAGATGGATTATCTTGGTGGGCTCAGTCTAATCACACTTGACTTTAAAGTGGAAGAAGATGGAAGAAACATGGGTCAGAGAATTAAAAATTATAGAGGACTTGATGTTGGAATTTGAAGATGTAGGGAAGAGACCAGGAATGTGGGGGCCTCTAAAAGCAGCTAAGAGCTTGCAGTTTATAGTTAGCTCAAAACTCCACACAGGGATGCTTAATTTTATGTGTCAATATGTCTGAACTAAGGGATGCTCAAACCTCTGGTAAAACTTTCATCCTGGGTGTGTGTGTGATTGTTTCTGGAAGAGATTAGAATCTGAATCTGTAGACTGTGTAAGGAAGATAGATCTCAACAATGCAGGTAGGTCATACTATTCCTCAGGTGCCTGAAAAGAGTGAAAAACAGCAGAGGACTGACAGATCTGCTCTCTATTCTTGAGCTTGGACATCCGTCTTCTCTTGACATCAACCATCAAACACTGGAACTTTGATACTTGGGCACTCTGATTAAGACCAGGATTTATACTATTGGTTTCTCTGATTCTCAAGCCTTTGAGTTTGGACTGTAATTACACCATCAGCTTTCTCAGACCTCCAGCTTGCAAATACTTTTCAGTTCTGTGATCACAGGAGCCAATCTCTAATAATTAATCTATCTATCTATTATTGTTTCTATTTGCCTAAAAAACCATGACTGTTAAAGAGATTTTGATCCTATTATCCTAAGGAATTGAATTGTGCCAGAAATCCATATAAACAGAAAATGAATTTTTCTCTAGAGCCTTCAAAAAGGAATACAACCTGCTTTCAACAAGATTTTGGTTGAATGAGACCTGCACCAGACTTGTGATTTACAGAATTGTAATATAATAAATTTGTGTTGAATAAGCCTCCAAGCGTATGGTGATTTGTTACAGTAGTGATAGAACCTGAAAAGGTTGCAAGTAAAAGAGAATATGTGATTTTAACAGGAAGGCAAAAGAGCTGCCATGCCTGAATTCACAATTACAGAAATGGCTTCAAGCATCAGCTTTTACTGCATTGCCAAGTTAAGAGTGCAGATCAACATATGGAAGCCCAGCATTTACCACTGGGGACATGAGACTGATAACTGTGATTCAACACTTTTAACTGAAGAAGTAATTAAAACGAAGACCAGGTCAGGATTTAAATAAATATGCATTTGACAAGTCTAGGCAAGCATGGATAAATAAGAAAAATCACAAGTGAAAAGAAATAAAAATTGTTCTGAGAACATTAGAGTTATTTGAAGTCAGAGGTTACATCCATTTAGGTCAGTATTCTTTGCTTTTCAGGGCATCAGGGTTTTTTTTTACTCAAGTATGAGTATCTTTTTACCATCAATCTCAAAACTCAGAAATCCCCCCTCCCCCCACATAGTGATCAAATTGTGGTACTGCCTTCAAGGAATTCATATAAATATTTCTTAAAATTTTCCCTTATATTTTAGGGTATAATTATTTCACTTATTTTATTAAAGTTGTATAAAGGAGGACATTTAAAAGATTCTACCAGCTTATTCTAGTACACTAGGATTTGGCAAATTTTTTCATTGTATTTAGATTCATAATAATATTGAGTGGTTTTGTGATATTTTTATTCTTATAGTTCCTGGGTAAACATTTGATTTTATTTCTTCATATGTCAAATATGACTAATGTTGATATCCATATCATAAATGTAATGTGAGGATTAAATAAATGTATGAGAGGCATGTAGAATAGCACTTGATACTTGTAAAAGAGCCATATATTTCAACTCTTCTTGTTAATTGCTTATCTTTATTTAATTTTGTATCACTTTCATTGCCTTCTAAAAACACGTCTTTCAAGAGGCTGTCAATCTATATCACGTATTATAATTGATCATTTATTCAATTTTTTTTTCACTCACCAGTAACCTTCCACAGTGTGGGCATATGCTAGGTGTTGAGGATGGGAAAATTATTTTAAAATAGACTTTACTCACTTTCAATGGACTCAAGGCCTAGTATCTTCAATTAGAATAGTCACTAGAGATCGAATAGTATATCATTCAAACTAACTGCAGTAACCAACATTCCCCACACTCAGTGTCTTGAAAGATTTAAAATATCAAGGTTTATTTCTTGCTTCTGCAAAGCTGCCCATGGGTCCATGAGACCACACAAATTCTTGATGATAACTGAGCTTTGCACTTTACAGGAAAAGTTGTCACAGGACCACTTTAGTAGTGGAGGAGAAGAGACCAGTATAAAAATATCTTTGTTTACCTTTCATTGATTGGTGCAAACCTCATGGTGATACCAAAACTCGAGAAGGTGAGTAAGTATAATCTCTCATGTGTCCACAGGAGAACCAGAGATATTAGTGTATATAACTAATGTCTCCCTTGTGTATGCCTACCTTCACAATGAATAAGATCTCCTGGAGAAGAAAATGGCAACCCATTCCAGTATTCTTGCCTGGAAAATCCCTTGACTGGAGGAGCCTGGTAAATTACAGTCCATGGGGTTGGGAAGAGTTGCTTTCCTTTTCCTTTTCAGTTACAATTATGGTAAATATAAATAAGTCTTATAAACTTAGACTTCACAAATTTTATATTAGCTATTTGAATAGCAAATATATAATAGATATGTTTTATGTTTTATTTATTTTTGGACTGTATTTATTTTATTTATTTTTTTACTTTATTTTACTTTACAATACTCTATTGGCTTTGCCATACATCGACATGAATCCACCACAGATGTACACGAGCTCCCAATCCTGAATCCCTCTCCCACCCTCACCCCACAACGTATTTTTTTACTGCACACTAAGATTAATATTGCCTTTAAAAAGATGCATCAAATTTGTAATGATGAATCATTTCAATATCTTGCCATAGTACTTAATAGTTTATCTCAGACATTGTCCTGAAAATAATCACAGACTTTTTAAGCAAATAGAAAAAGCTTGTTTTAAAGAAATTTCTCTATACAGTAGATTTCTTTGAAGTAATTGTATTTCAGCTTCCATGCTAATTATACAATTTTTGTCAAACTCATTTTAATTCTCTGCAGTTAGCTAAGGTGATAACCAACTATACTTATAACTTTTATATTCTGTTCCATCCAATGATCTTTTTTTTGCATTCTAGATGGCTTTCCTTTTTTGTGGATGGGCACTTTCATATGTTTCACCATTGAGGAAGGAGAGAATCTACAAATATTAATTTCACTATCTCAGCAGCAGAAATGAAAACAGGTATTGAAACTTAGCCTGATTTTCCTAGTTCAATAAGTGTCTAGAGATCCTGGGATAGTGCTTCAATATAATTTTATATTTGATTTTAGGTACTTTGGTGTGTGTTTCAAGTATAAATTTCTTGTTAACTCTTACAGTACCGTGGGTACCAGCTAAGCAGTAGCATGAAAATGATAATTTGTTTTCAAGTTCTTGGTCTTTTATAATTGGTATGATACTTCCAAAATTAAGTATATCCTTTNTTATCTCAGACATTGTCCTGAAAATAATCACAGACTTTTTAAGCAAATAGAAAAAGCTTGTTTTAAAGAAATTTCTCTATACAGTAGATTTCTTTGAAGTAATTGTATTTCAGCTTCCATGCTAATTATACAATTTTTGTCAAACTCATTTTAATTCTCTGCAGTTAGCTAAGGTGATAACCAACTATACTTATAACTTTTATATTCTGTTCCATCCAATGATCTTTTTTTTGCATTCTAGATGGCTTTCCTTTTTTGTGGATGGGCACTTTCATATGTTTCACCATTGAGGAAGGAGAGAATCTACAAATATTAATTTCACTATCTCAGCAGCAGAAATGAAAACAGGTATTGAAACTTAGCCTGATTTTCCTAGTTCAATAAGTGTCTAGAGATCCTGGGATAGTGCTTCAATATAATTTTATATTTGATTTTAGGTACTTTGGTGTGTGTTTCAAGTATAAATTTCTTGTTAACTCTTACAGTACCGTGGGTACCAGCTAAGCAGTAGCATGAAAATGATAATTTGTTTTCAAGTTCTTGGTCTTTTATAATTGGTATGATACTTCCAAAATTAAGTATATCCTTTGAAAATGAATGAAGGAAAACCTTGTTCAAAATCGGGTCAGAAAGTTCAAAAAGGGGAGCTCTCAGGCATGTACTACTCTTAGCAGCTCACTTTACATACTCCAGCAGGAAGCACAATTTTCTTTTTGCTCAGCAACAAGTCAATGAGAAATCACTGCAACTCAGCCAAACACAGAACCCTCACTCTCTTCTTATGAACCTTCTTTCAAAACAACTCCTCCCAACTTCCTCCTAAAAGAACATTCCTCTCATTTGTTTTCCAGACTTGTTTATGGTTCACCATAGTTTGCATATCCCAAACTGCAATTCCTCTGTTAATCTCGAAAAAGCTTGATTTTGCTGGCTAAATCATGTGCCTTTTTATTTTAATGGTAAATGAGCCTTTATATAGCAAATGGTGCTTTATTAGACCTAAAATCCATTTGACCATTTCCCACACCTTTGAGGTTATGGAAGGAAGTAAATTTTCAAGTGAATTCATTCTTGCTCAAGTTTTGCTACCACTGGTTGTGATCTGATGATGCTGTGTGTACCAATCGCTGCACAATAATTTAAAATTTTATTGTCACTAGACAACCTGAGTCTCTTCTGCTACTAATTAATTAAGAGAAAATGAAAATAATGAAATAAATAAGCTGGTGGATAAATAGAATAAGATCAGAAAACTGGATGTTTTTTCCATCAAGGTGGTTTTGGCCTTCCACTACGGCTTTCTGTTCATGAACAAAGGGTAGGGGCATATGCAACAATGACCCGTTACAGAACTCAGGACGGTCAAATAGCAATCCCCTGCCACTCACCGATGACCTGTCATTCACCCATGATAACACCAGCCTCCTCAAAGAACAACTCCTTATAAACATCCTTAAACCTGTACAGGAGGCTGGTTTCACATCACAGAAATAGCTCACTCTCCCTCTAAGAGCTTTGCTTTGCACTTAGGCCTGAAGTGATAGTTTGCAAATTTTTCCTTGCTATCGCAAGGACCAAGATTGCTGGTCTGGGTCTCACAGTCCAAGCCAACCAGGTAACAGATTCAGAATTAGAAGTTATCAGCTGATTTCACTTGACAGTCTATCAGTATTCCTTGGAAAAAGCCAGATACTTCCCAATACTTAGTTATTATCACAAGGGGTTTTATCACTTCATATATGGCATTTTGCATTTCTTTTTTCCACTCTGACCTATTTTACTGATCTCATTTTAAAAGGCATTGTCATTATGTCATTACATTGTTCAGAAATCTCTGGTGTCTTTCATTTAATAATATGTTGAAAGCTCTGCTTGGTGCTAGAAAAGGAATGTAGTGTCATAGTTTAGCACGATTTTGAAATTCTAGAAACTTTAGTTTCAATCCCAGATTCAACAACTAGGCAAACCACTTAATCTTTTTAATATTATGTGGTGTTATGCATAAAATAATGATAATGATTCCCCCTTCTCCAAGAGTTCTTTCTAAGGTACTATTATGAAGAATAGATGATCCACTTAAAAAGAAACTAACAAAGCATCAGGCACATAATTATACACATATGTTAATTTCCTTTCTTTCTCTTCTCAAGACAGTTTGCATCTCTGTATCTTTAACAAATACAAAATAAGTTGTAAGAACATTTGCATCTACTTTTTTCATTTACCTTTGATCTCTCTATGATATACTTTAAATGTTATATTTTTTCTATGTCCCCAATATGACTAGGTGTTACTGTATACACTGTGTATTTACATAATCAAAACACTCTTGTAGACCTATATGTTAAAAACAATGTAAGGTGTTCTTTGTGTGTTATTTAGTTGATTTTAAGGCCAATTTTGATGATAAGAGATTTTTGCCTTATATAATATTAATGACTTTAGTACCCAATCTTGTGCGAGTTGACTTTACCATCTAGAAAATTCCCACTTACATTTGCTCACACAATCTCACCTTTTATCAGCCACAACATACTGNGTGTGTTATTTAGTTGATTTTAAGGCCAATTTTGATGATAAGAGATTTTTGCCTTATATAATATTAATGACTTTAGTACCCAATCTTGTGCGAGTTGACTTTACCATCTAGAAAATTCCCACTTACATTTGCTCACACAATCTCACCTTTTATCAGCCACAACATACTGTATAATATGGAAGAATAAATTTGACTCCATATTGCATCTATTTCTTTTAATTTAAACTTTGTATTCTACTGCTTTTGCTACAAGTTAAACACTAGATGCTGCTGCTGCTGCTAAATCACTTCATCTGTGTCTGACTCTGTGTGACCCCATAGACGGCAGCTCACCAGGCTCCTCTGTCCCTGGGATTCTCCAGGCAAAAATACTGGAGTGGGTTGCCATTTCCNCTACAAGTTAAACACTAGATGCTGCTGCTGCTGCTAAATCACTTCATCTGTGTCTGACTCTGTGTGACCCCATAGACGGCAGCTCACCAGGCTCCTCTGTCCCTGGGATTCTCCAGGCAAAAATACTGGAGTGGGTTGCCATTTCCTTCTCCACTAAATGGATATCCCCTATAACTTAAAGTAAACATAATGTCCCATCACTGGGAAGGAATCCTACCTCCCATGCCTGAGCTTTAAGCTAAAAAATACCTTTGTTTTAGCTCACAGGAAACATTCTGACCAGGCCCACCTCTGAGTGGCTGCAAGAAAGAAGAAATGAAAACATCCTCTCAGGAGTCTGGCAGGGACTAGGAAATATCTGTAACAACTTACCATCTTTATTTTTTATGTTACCTCTTCACCTCCCCATCTTTGTTCTATTAAATAAATTAGCATCTAAACATTGGCAAGATGGGTTTGGGGGACATCAGTCCACCATCTTCTTGGTCTACTGGCTTTCCCAATAAAGTCACTATTCCTTGCCCCAACAACTCACCTCTCAAGTTATTGGCTGTGAGGTGAGCAGTATGAGCTTGGACTAGGTAACACTCGGACTAGTCTCATTTTCATCATGTGTGCATGTGTTTCTTCTCCTCTGAATACCTCTCTCTAAACTTCTGCCTATTCATATTTTACTTATTTAAATATAATGAGACTCTTGCCAATTACTCCAATATTCATTGAGTTATCTCACCTTTGAATTCCTCCATTTTTATCTGCATTTCAAATGTAATGATGTAATTAAATATGGCTTGGTAAAGTTTATTATTGTCTTGCATATAAATTTTGCCTTTTCAACTATGTACTTCCAGATGTTAGTGACATATCTTGAAATTCTCTTGCATGCAGTAATATAATAATCGAACAGATTATTAATTTAGGTCAAGCTTCTAGACTAAAATAGCTTTATTTTCCACTTTTCTTCTCCTATACATCCCTCGTCTACTTGTATCCCTGTTAGGAAATTCACACATATCGTCTAAATTTCACAATTGCCTGTTATATAATAAAAATACAAGTGAAACCTGATACCATATTGCTAGGTGAACAAAATAACAAAATAAGATTGATGCTGAGTAACTGACAAGAGCCTTAAAGACTCAGATATGCCCCTCCATCCAAGGCTGGCTCATCCAGCTGCACTCAATTTCTTTCTGTAGGCCATGAGATTTCACGGACCTTTCTCCCTCATGTTACTTTTTAACTAAGCCAGTCACATTATCCCTTCCTCTCCAGTCTTCCATAGTTTTAAGACAGGGACATGTAACTTTTACTTTAAAGAGTTTTATCTCTAATAAACATGAAATATCAAATAAGAATAGATCAAAACTCATCATAACAAAGATTTCAAAAATCTAGTAGAGTTTATCACAAAGGTTATTTAACCCTCTCCCCTTCTCCGTACACTGTCCCTTTATTATTTTGGTACCATATACTCTGTAATTTTCAAAATTTTTATGCTGTAACTTTGTTTATAAAAACACATTTTTAAAATAAATGTATTCATCCTAAGTATGACTATTTCTATCATAGAGATACTTCCTTACTTCAACGAGGAACTTATAGTTACAGAAGTTCTAATACAACTTCAAAACCACTAGGTCTACTTAAACCATAGAGGTCCTTAGGTTTTGTACCGGAGATTCTTATTTAATAGGTCTGGGATGGAGCCTGGACATCTTATTTTTAACAAGCTCCCCTGGTGATTTTGATACACAGTAAGACACGAGGTCTAGGAAACATGGCATTTTACTGTTAGTATAGCACAATAACTGTCACCTGTTTGACACTTGATAGGTCCCCAATTTTAAGTTGTCAGCTCAGGGGAGCTTCCTAAAGCACCTACATCTTCATGTCCAAATTTTGTACCTAAAAATTGACAGTTAAGCTGATCCCTGTTTCTATACTAAACTGAATTCAGCCTTAAAGCATAATTCTTCCCAATAGTTTAGCAAGACTTGGGTAGCAGTTCAATGACTACAGTAAGCTACTTCAAGCAAGACAACTTTGTGTGAAGATCATCAAAATTTAGTTTATTTGAGATGATTTTTTATCTCAACTGACATAAAAAACTGAACTTCATAGATTTGACTTGTACCTGGTTATCATACATTTTAATCCAATGTTCAAGTAATTCGTTTACCTGTCTNATATATATATATATATATATATATATATTGCTTATTTACTTACAGTGCTTAAATAAATTTGAAATCTACTATCTTCCTAAGAGATCCATAGAGTTTCAGCATTATAATTTTTATTTATTTTCAAAGAAACCGTTTTCTTCACTATTATTCTTATTTTTATGAGAAAATGCTTTATTAGATAGAAAGCAAACAAACTATGAAGCAAAAATGTTATGAAATTTTCAATTGGAAGAAAAATGGATATATAAAAAATTGTTTCAAATCAGAGAAATGGTCTATGAGTGTATGTTTTTCTTTTCCATTTTAAATAAATATCTTTTCTACAGGTGTATCACATATGTGGAATTCATATTGACTTAGTGCATTATAAACATTACTAAACTCAAAACACACCCATATCCAAATTCAGTCTCAAAATCATTTTCAACAAAATAGAAGAGGCAGCCATCAGTCATCAACTGGGATTAGAAACTGTTATAAATTGAAATCAATAGACAGATATGTGCATCCTGTTAAATCATTAGAAAACATTTGGTCCATCATTGACAATGAGAAAATACAACTGGATCAATATGCAAAAAGATAATATTTATAATATTATTATAACTATTATAAATTATTTGCTGTTTATTTGGTAGCATGCTAAAGAATTTACATGGACTGGTTAGTTGAATTTAGATAATTTTTATTATCCTTATTTTTTCTATGTGGTCCACATTAACAAAATAACAATTAACATTAATTTCACAGACAAAACTCACTGCCTGTGTTCTTTGTCAGATTTTAGAGTATAGGTATTAAATATCATACAGAACACATACTGGCCTTAAAACTTTTAATTCAGATGTGATATTTTTAATGCATTAATTTAGCAATAGCAACAGAAGAAGTTGGAAGAAAAGGAGGATCAAGACAAGAATTTTGTCAAAAGTAAATGGTAAACATTTAGAGAGAAAGCAAGATAGACCTGGGTCCCTACTTCAGGGGAAGACTTATAGAGGAGTAGAAAGCCGAAGAGAGGGAATACAGTCGAAAAGGAGCAAGGTAGGTGAGGGATATAACTTTAAGTTTACAGGCTTAATTACTTAACTGACATGGGCTAACATAGCCAAGATTCCATTAATGGAATTTTAATGTTTCATCTTAGATGCACTGTCTAGCATAGCAGTAAAAATTACAGCTATAATTATCTTATAATAAGAAATGGAAATTACCTCTTTAACATATATCTTGTTTTCTCTTAAGGTAAATCATAAAATACAAAATTTATTATAAATCAGTTTCAAAATATATACACAAATATATTTATGGAAATACCTTATATTTTGGGCTTTCCTGCTGGCTCAGACTGTAAAGAATCCGCCTGCAATGCAGGAGACTTGGGTTCAATCCCTGGATTAGGAAGATCCCCTGGAGGAGGGCATGGCAACCCACTCCAGTATTCTTACCTGGAGAATTCCAGGGACAGAGGAGCCTGGCGGGCTACAGACCATGGGGTCTCAAGGAGTCAGACATGACTGAGTGACTAAGCACAGCACAACACAAACCTTACATATTAACTAAAATTTTACTATAATCTCAGTATTTTTGAATAGTCAAAGTATCAAAGAGCTTTATTATTATGAAATAATACGCGCTATTATGATGATAGAGTTTCTGGATTTGAATGACATGTTCCTAAATCAACCTTTTTGTGTGTGTGTGGAGGGAACATTTGAATGTTTTCAATATAAATGAACGGTTACAATTGTTGTTATCACAGTAGCCTAAATAAATATATGAACATCACATTTGAAATGAAATAGTTATTTCAAGAAAATTATTATAAGTCCCATCCTATGGAAATTTGGATGAACTTTCCTAACTCTGCAGAAAATGATGGCACCTGAGTGGAGAAAGACTGCAATTTGCTTTCAGAATAGAATACCAAAAACAATAAGCCACAAATAAACATAACCACCATTTCCCAAGGTAGCTGGAAACTGAAACATAGAAATCATTTTCTTAACTCTAGAATCTTATGTGCAAGTGAAATAAATTGAGAGATTAAAATTCACTGCCTAGATGTAATTGATGAAACTTAGCTTTAAAATAAGTATATAACAAAGGAAAATGGAAAAGATGAATTATCAAGTTACTTCATAAGAAGTTGTATCATTGTTTCAATGTGTATGTCATACAAACCACCAAATCTGAAAACAGACATATCTTATATGGGGATAATATACGCCTTTTATTAAGGGCAAAGAATGTTATGAATTCCTTTTTATCTTTAATGCTGAACATAAGATTTGTAAATACAAAACAGATAGCCTGAACAGTGTGCATGCAGTAACATATTTGGAAAAAATGAATCTCAAAAAGAAATCATAGTCTAAGATGATATCTTCTATTGTTTTCAAATATCCTGTTCACAGCCAAGGAATTACTTCCATTCAAAATTTGCAGTGGTGACTCTAATTCACAGTCTCATCTTGATGCTAACCTAGGGCTTAGTCATTGACTTAGAATATTTTGTATTTCTACTGTTATAAAGAATTTTTTCTTTAAAGTATGTTATTGCATGCTAGTAGATAAATTCTCCTCTACATTAAAAAAAAAAATTCTTCCAAAGTTACTACTTGTGGAGAGTCTTGATTTGAATGAAATACCAGCTAATACCACAGTCAGTAAGTCTTTATTGCTCATATTTTAATATCAGCTTACTGTGCATATCATGTACTGACCTGTACACCCAAAATCAATTTAAAGGATACAAACTCTGAAGGAAATGTGTGTAGTACTTAACTAAAGATCCTTCCATTTTCTAATTTCAGACCAATAACTGTTTCATGCATAGGTTTTGAAAATATTCTTTCATAGGTTAATTTGTTTGTATTTATTTTCTTAAATTTCAAAGACTAAAATAAGTCCCAGAATAATTATAGCTTGATATTAAGAAATTCATTAAGGCAAATGGCGTCATTTTAGAAAACACTTTAAATGGTATATGATGTTTTATTACTTATAACTACAGATATAAGATACAAAACATTTATGAAATGGATGGATGAATGGCAAATACATAAAAATAGTGAGCAGAAATGTCAAAAAATACATTTACCAATGAACATGAACTTTCCCGAAAGAAAAAAAACAAAACTGGAGCTGGAGAAAAAAAAAAAACAGGGCACATTCTAAAAATCACAAGTAGTTCAACTTACCTAGAAAATAGGTTGTAGTGGAGCAAAAGAAGTTTGGAAGAATGGGCAAAAAAAAAGGCAAATAAGATTTGGTAAAATTTGCAGAGTCACTGAATTTATACAATTTTACATGACAATATTTCCTTTATAATAAGAAATTTCCTTCACTCATTTCAAACAGTTCATTTCTAAAAGGTACAAGTACAAGGCAAAAGTGTGAAGAGACAAAGGGACAAGTCACGGATTGATAGTCCAGAAAGTACAAAAAAAGGAAGCATGCAATAAAAAGCATTTCTCATGATCTTCAGTATATTTACTGTAAGATGCCCTTAACTGGGTTTGATGCCTGAATTTCTGTAACTCCAGGGAATAGTGATAAAGTTTTGAGATTGATCTTTTTATGCTTAAAATACAA
The DNA here is from genome assembly GCA_006410875.1 of Neotragus pygmaeus. Lineage (NCBI taxonomy): Eukaryota > Metazoa > Chordata > Mammalia > Artiodactyla > Bovidae > Neotragus > Neotragus pygmaeus. The sequence continues at coordinate 562,054 of SJYV01056324.1, read as the reverse complement.
ACATTTCATCCCCCTTCTTTTGATTTTTTATATGATTTCCCACTGCCTTAATTATAAAATCCACACTTTGGAAGAAATGGGACAAGAGGAGAAGCAATATGAATGTCTGGTTTGCTTTATTAAGACAAACTGTGTTCTTCTGAGTACAGGTAAAAACAATCTAAATAAATATATATTTGTTGTAATCACTCACTTAGAACCAGACATCCTGGAATGTGAAGTCAAGTGGGCTTTAGGAAGCATCACTACAAACAAAGCTAGTAGAGGTGAAGGAATTCCAGTTGAGTTATTTCAAATTCTGAAAGACAATGCTGTGAAAGTGCTGCACTCAATATTCCAGCAAATTTGGAAAACTCAGCAGTGGCCACAGGACTGGAAAAGATCAGTTTTCATTCCAATCCCAAAGAAAGGCAATGCCAAAAAATGCTCAAACTACCACACAATTGCACTCATCACACACGCTAGCAAAGTAATGCTCAAAATTTTCCAAGCCAGGCTTCAGCAGTACGTGAACCATGAACTTCCAGATGTTGAGGTTGGTTTTAGATAAGGCAGAGGAACCAGAGATCAAATTGCCAACATCCAGTGGATCATGGAAAAAGCAAGAGAGTTTCAGAAAAAATTTATTTCTGCTTTATTGACTATGCCAAAGCCTTTGACTGTGTGGATCACAATAAACTGTGGAAAATTCTGAAAGAGATGGGAATACCAGACCACCTGACCTGCCTCTTGAGAAATCTGTATGCAGGTCAGGAAGCAACAGTTAGAACTGGACATGTGACAACAGATTGGTTCCCAGTAGGAAAAGGAGTATGTCAAGGCTGTATATTGTCACCCTGCTTATTTAACTTATATGCAGAGTACATCATGAGAAATACTGGGTTGGGTGAACCACAAGCTGGAATCAAGATTGTGGGGAGAAATATCAACAATCTCAGATGTGAAGATGACACCATCCTTATGGCAGAAAGTGAAGAGGAACTAAAAAGCCTCTTGAAGAAAGTGAAAGAGGAGAGCGAAAAAGTTGGCTTAAAGCTCAACATTCAGAAAACGAAGATCATGGCATCTGGTCCCATCACTTCATGGGAAATAGATGGGCAAACAGTGGAAATGGTGTCAGACTTTATTTTGGGGGGGTTCAAAATCACTGCAGATGGTGATTGCAGCCATGAAATTAAAAGACACTTACTCCTTGGAAGAAAAGTTATGACCAACCTAGATAGTATATTCAAAAGCAGAGACATTACTTTGCCAACAAAGGTCCGTTTAGTCAAGGCTATGGTTTTTCCAGTAGTTATGTATGGATGTGAGAGCTGGACTATGAAGAAAGCTGAGCACAGAAGAATTGATGCTTTTGAACTGTGATGTTGGACTACAAGGAGAGCCAACCAGTCCATTCTAAAGGAGATCAGCCCTGGGTGTTCTTCAGAAGGAATGATGCTAAAGCTGAAACTACAGTACTTTGGCCACCTCATGAGAAGAGTTGACTCATCGAAAAAGACTGATGCTAGGAGGGATTAGGGGCAGGAGGAGAAGGGGATGACAGAGGATGAGATGGCTGGATGGTATCACTGACTTGATGGACGTGAGTTTGTGTGAACTCTGGGAGTTGGTGATGGACAGGGAGGCCTGGCATGCTGCAGTTCATGGGGCTGCACAGAGTCGGATACGATTGAGCAACTGAACTGAAATGAAAATCACAGCAGATGGTGACGGCCACCATGAAATTAAAAGACTCTTGCTCCTTGCAAGAAAGGTTTTGACAAACCTAGACCCCATATTATAGCAGAGACGTTACTTTGCAATAAAGGTCCATCTAGTCAAAGCTATGATTTTTCCAGTAGTCATGTATAGATGTGAGAGCTGGAGTATAAAGAAAGCTGAGCACCAAAGAAATGATGCTTTTGAACTGTGGTGTTGGAGAAGACTCCCTTGGACAGCACGGAGATCAAATCAATCTATCCTAAAGGAAATCAGTCCTGAATATTCATTGGAAGAACTGAGCTGAAGCTGAACCTCCAATACTTTGACCACCTGATGTGAAGAACTGACTCATTGGAAAGGACCCTGATGCTGGGAAAAATTGAAGGCAGGAGGAGAAGTTGACGAAAGATGATGAGATTGTTAGGTGGCATCACCGACTCAATGGACATGAATTTGAGTAAGCTCTGGGAGTTGGTGATGGACAGGCAGCCTGGTGTGCTTAAGTGCTTAGGGTCACAAAGAGTTGGACAGGACTGAGTTGACTGAACTGAACTGAAGTGAAATATATATGAATATATACTGATAAATAAAATGCATATGTTAAAAAATATAGCATGTCTTTTATTAAAATAAACTATATATATATAAATTGTGTTTTATATGACTTGTTTTGGCTTTTATTTTAAATTATATTAGTATTTCACCTTCAATTTAAAGATGGACTCATTTTGGATTGATATTCAAGGGTGAAAAAATATCAGAGTAGCGGGAATCAGATGGTTCAGTCTCCAAATTCTCACACATTTAACTGATACATGTTTAACTTTATGTTGGGTATATATAAACCTACAGACAGAAGGATAAGTAGTCACATTGCAAAAGTCACATGTGATTAATATATGTTAATAAACTAAATCTCTTCCCTTAGTCTTTCTCTGTTACTCTTTCTACACAGAGAAACCAACACAAATATTTAGATAAAAATCTTTGTAAGGGAGAATAAGGGGAATGAGAACAAGATTTTGAGAAGGTGGAAAAGATAGAATATTATACTGAGTGGACTGTGAGCAAACCCAGGAACCTTCAAAGGGTACCCAACTTTAATAATTACATATTTAAGGAAATTCTATTTTTGTATGTTTCACTTGCCGATGGGCTTTCCATACCAGCCAGACAATTCTTAGATGTCAAGAAGATGAGCCAGGGCTCTCTACCTCAAACACTTGTAGGGGTCAGCTAGGTAAGGTAATTTACTATTCAGTAACTATTCACAGTTTGATTGTGTCAAGCTAGACAGCTTCTGTGAAATGTCACCATTCCAAGGATGGGCCCACTTTGCCATGCATGCAGATTTTTTGAAAGACTAGGGAAACCTTTATATATGAAATCTTCTATTTTCATACATTTGAAACTGATTAAATTTTTAAATAAAGAGAAAGAGACTTTGCAAAAAATAAAAAAATACAGACCTGGAGTCTGGCCTATAACCTGGATTATAAAGGGACTAGAAGTGCTGTACACATATAAACAGCAAAATTTGGATTCTGATTTTGAAAGCTTAATAGGCCCCTGCTCTGATAGACAAAATCTTACAGCTTAAATTTGTTTATTTCAGTGATTTTTCTTCTATGAAAGCTTCTCATGACAGCAGCACAGTCTTGAAGCACTGGCTCAGAGGTCGAGATGGCTGAATATGAACATATACCGTGTAAGCCAATTATCTTGTCTATAAAACTTGGACTAAAGTATCTGTTGAAAATAAACAACCTGCTACAAACCCAAATGGAAATATATGAACATATCTCTACATGTGATGAACACCCAAGGGTAGTTTTTGCAACAATGACAGGAAAACTACTTGAAAAAAAATTTTTTCAGTGTAATTCATTACCCTATTTGACATGACTACACAGTTGGCAGAGAAAGCATTTATGTGCCCTTGATTAACATGGCAGATGTATTTATAATCTGTCCACTGTAAACAAATCATCTATTCTCTCCCTGAGCTTTATCAGGGATGCTCTTCTGCATGCTGCCTGGCCTGTCTCGTCACGTGCTCTGACATCTGCCTGTTCTGTGGCAGACACTGCCGTTGTGAAGTCTAAGTTTAAACTGCTCCATCCTCTGGGAATATGCTGAAGAGAAATTTCTCTGACACTTAGAAAATTCAGTCTCTAGTGAAACCTTACATAGAGTTCAGCAAATAAAGTTGCCTGCTTTTCAGGTCATCTTTTTTTTCTCATTTACTGAATAGTGTCAGAGATTTATCCTGTTTATTCTAACAGAATCGGGGCACTTTTTTTTTTTTTTTTTTTNAAAATTCAGTCTCTAGTGAAACCTTACATAGAGTTCAGCAAGTAAAGTTGCCTGCTTTTCAGGTCATCTTTTTTTTTCTCATTTACTGAATAGTGTCAGAGATTTATCCTGTTTATTCTAATAGAATCGGGGCACTTTTCTTTTTTTTTTTTTTTTTTAATGAACGACCTATGACCACTGTAAAGCCATGTGGACTGTTGGCAGTTGCTGCAAGCTGGATATGCAGATAATTTGTGTCTCTTACCACATATTAAAAGCAAAAAAAAAATCAATTTTTGTACATTCTTTGAAAGAATATTGATGAGCAATTTAAGCACCATTTACTAAGGAAAACATATAAAAAATCTGTCAGTTCCAAAATGAATTGCTAAAAGTGAAAATAACATGATCATAGACTCAAGCTTCTGACCAACATCAAAAGCAGCAATATATTCATCAAAGTGAAAATTAACCTGTTTTGATTTATGTCTGCCATTTGGAGGTTGGGCATGTTTGTTAAGCAGTCACTACTGAATAGATTATCTGTTTATCCAATGCACAATTGTATAGAGGAGAACAGAGTTGAATAGGCAAAGCTCTGTGCCCCACTTCTATGACAGACAAATACCTAGGAGGAGTAAGAACAATACATGCTAGCTGAGGCTTTACAATACTTGGACATTTTCTCTCTCTCTCTCTCTCTCACCCCCAGCCCTCCCTCTTATCAGAACAAAAACATTTCTTTTTTTCTTCTCGCAAACAATTTTTCCTAGCTCAATTTGTCCCATTACTTCTCCCATTTTTCAGAACATTGCCAAATTATTTTTTTTTCAATTCCTTATAAACTCAAATTCTTCTTCTTTATTTGATCTACAGTTCAAAATGATGCTAAAGTTTGCCTGGTCTCAAAGCAAAATTCTCTATACTCTCTCATGGCGATACGTTTTCTCTGTGCTTTCATTCAGCCTGAATTGTATTGAAATACTCATCAGTACTTCCTCACCTCCCCTATGCTCTACACCCCAAGGACAAGCTAGAACCACTCTTGAAGTCCACAAGGAAGACACACATTGGATCTGTTGTCTTTCTAGTCATGCAACATTTGTTCATGGGCTTCTCAGGTGGCAGAGTGGTAAAGAATCAGCCTGCCAATGCAGGAGACACACAAAGCGTGGGTTTGATGCCTGCGGCGGGAGGATCCTCTGGAGGAAGAAATGGCAGCTCACTCCAGCATTCTTGCCTGGAACGCTACATGGTCAGAGGAACCTAGTGGGCTACAGTTCATGTGGTCACAAAGAGCTGGACATGACTGAGAACCCACGCATACACTTTTGCTCACAGCACTGTCTGCCTAGAAAACTCCTCGATGTGTTCTCCTCCTACCACTCTTCACCTTCCCTTGCTTTCCCTCCTATTCTGTCCAGTACAGACATTATATTAGTGTACATTTTATTCATTAGTATTCTCATTCATCAGCATTCTTAAATTGTTATTATAGTATTCTATATTCATGAGTATTTTCTTCACTCGCGCTTCTTTCAGAGTTCAACAATCACAGATCATCAAGTTGATAAAGCTCTAGATATGTTCTCGATATGCTCTAAAAAGTTCTGGACTAGAAACATACCATAACATTGTCCTTGACAATAGGCTCTCTGATTTAATTTTTAACTAAATTAAAATTTCAGCTTTAGCTCTTACCAGAAGTAATACACAAGGCAAAATAACTTCTCTATGACTTAATTTTTAAATGCAAAATAATAATAGCACTTACCATATTGCTATGAGAGTGAGAAGTATAGATAAAATGGTTAGAATAGTACTAAAGGATTGGACGTCATAAACATTCAATAGTCTTCATTCTTGTTATATTTACCCTTCTTTCTGAAGTTGGCCTCTCCCCTAACTCTTGATTTCCTTCCTGTGCATTAATTTGGTCTGCCTTTTTCTGGTTCAGCTCGGTGGTTGACTTTTTCATGAACATTAATTTAATCTCTTGCTCCAGCACTTTCATTGGGTACTTGCTTCAATGAGAATAAAATCCAACACCTAAACCTGGTGTAAATTTTTAACTCCTCTTTCCTTTGAAACTTATCTCTAGTGGACAGTTCTCTATGTCTACTGGACATTTGTTGAGCAATGAAACTGACAGCTCATTCTCATTTGATGGTCTCTGTAGAGACCAGTTTTGGCTCCAGTCTCTAAGTGTTGCTGGGGCTGCTGCTAAGTCGCTTCAGTCGTGTCCGACTCTGTGTGACCCCATAGACTGCAGCCCACCAGGCTCCCCTGGCCCTGGGATTCTCCAGGCAAGAACACTGGAGTGGGTTGCCATTTCCTTCTCCAATGCATGAAAGTGAAAAGTGAAAGGGAAGTCGCTCAGTCGTGTCCAACTCTTCATGACCCCATGGACAGCAGCCTACCAGGCTCCTCTGTCCATGGGATTTTCCAGGCAAGAGTACTGGAGTGGGATGCCATTGCTTTCTCCGAGTCTCTAAGTAGATGCCTCTTTTTCATCCTCTACTTCTTAACTCAAACACACCTCATTTGAGAGACCTAGGTTGTCCAATCAAATCAGAGCAGCCCTCTATAACACCCAGTCACTATCAATGTTCATTTTTCTTTGTAAAATTTCAAACATTCTGAAATTATACTATTTGCTTTCTTAATTATTTTTAGTCTTTCCAAACACAGTATAAATTCTTTGAGAGCTAGGACTTTACTTTTTTATCATGGTGGTTTGTTATGCTTAGAACACTGTTTGACATATAGTAAAAAAAAAAAAAATCAAATATATTGCCTGGGATATATAAACAAATCATTTCAGGATCTCTAGAAACAATTTTTCCTTATTCCAAACAATCATGATACTTCATATGTATGTGCATTTCATGAGTATTTGTCACTTTCCATTTTCTATTGAGGTACTTTGTAAATGTATCCTACTCTCCTCCTTAGACTCTTAAGCTCCTTGAAATCAGGAACCAAGTGTTATTCATCACCATACAACTTTGCTAGTGCTTTGCAAGTACTTTTGCACATATTAGGTGATCAATAAATATTTGTAGAGTAGATGAATGAGTGAATCTGTGCCAGATCTCTCACTCTATAGACAAGTGAATATCTAATTGACATTAAAAGATATTAACACTGTGGAGTTACAGTTAAATATCCTCTAGGAATTAGACTTCAAAGCACTCAGCTGCTAGACTTAAAGTAAACTATTGCATTCAATAAAATCTACCAAAAACTTATTGGCCACCAAGGTGCAGGGTATGCATTAAACCACCTGCCAACTATTTTATTTTCCATTAGTGCCAGTAATAATATAATAAAGGTGGTACATATACCTTCAAAGAAGAGAAATAGAAATCAAGAATGTCACATAAATGAACAACAACAAAAGTGTCACCCGCAGAATAGAATGAACACATGAGACAAAAGCTATTAGCAATAACTGTCTTTAAGCCAAGATTAATTACAATATAGAGAAATACTTGAAGTAGTACTGATCAGGATGACTGAAGGAGTTTCTTTTTAAGAAATAATAATTAAGTGTTGCATACACAAAAAATGAAGCTTCAATATGAAAATTCAGTTGAAGAACACACATTAGAAACATATTTTTCAAACTACATTAAGCTATATTAGTCTACACAAACTTTGGGCTTCCCTCATAGCTCAGTCGGTAAAAATATGTCTGCTATGCCAGAGACCTGGGTTCGACCCCTGGGTTGGGAAGATCCTCTGGAGAAGAGAAAGGCTACCCATTCCAGTATTCTGGCCTGGAGATTTTCATGGACTGTATGGTCCATGGGGTTGCAAAGAGTTGGACACAACTGAGAGACTTTCACTCAGATTTAGACACAAACTTTAAAGTTTGTATTAGTGCAAATCACAGCTGAAGTGTTATTAATATTCCCAAAGTCTATTAATCTGGATCACTAGAAATATTACTTTATATGGCTGCATTTTCATGTGTAATAGAAAATAATAACAAAATAACCGCAACAAAGTATTTTAAAAATAAATTATCATAAAGTTCAAGTTTAAAAGAAATTACTTTCAAGTTATATATGCTTTTCAAATTTTATTTTGAAATAAGATTGTAGAATTTTCAAGCTATCAGACTTAAACAATTTTTCTCTTAAATGTTGTTTTGTGTGCATGCTAAATCACTTCAGTCATGTCTCACTCTTTCAGACCCGGTAGACTGTAGCCCACCAGGCTCCTCTGTCCATGGGATTCTCCAGTCAAGAATACTGGAGTGGGTGGCCATTCCCTTCTCCAGGGGATCTTCCTGACCCAGGGCTTGAACCTAGGTCTCCTGCATTGCAGGTAGATTCTTTACCATTGAGCCACCAGGGAAGCCCCTAGATGTTGTTTTGCTGCTGCTGCTGCTGCTGCTAAGTCGTTTCAGTCGTGTCCGACTCTGTGCGACCCCATAGACAGCAGCCCACCAGGCTCCTCTGTCTCTGGGACTCTCCAGGCAAGAACACTAGAGTGGGTTGCCATTTCCTTCTTCAATGCGTGAAAGTGAAAAGTGAAAGTGAAGTCACTCAGTCGTGTCTGACTCTTAGCGACCCCATGGACTGCAGCCTACCAGGCTCCTCCGTCTGTGGGACTTTATTGTGAATGGCTGATGTTACTAACACTTCATGGCATCATTTTGTTGAATATATTTAAAATGCAATGAGAACAACCCAGGGACTCACCAGTAAAGAAACAGGAATGGACTTAAGGACATTTAAAATAAATTTTTAAAATTAAGGATGCTTAAATTTAAAAACCCATACAATTCTTTTATCTTACATAATTAAAAAATATTTATTTTCATGTGGTTATAGAAAAAAAGTGTGCATTTTAAGTAAGTATCAACTTCTCATTTAAATACACTGTTTTCAGTTTGAAAGCTTTGAGCAAGCCTATACTGAGATATCTCTCTGTTACAAATTCAAGTCTGTCTCATATGTTTGCCATGTGACCTATAATACCAATTACTCCTTTGCTTTTTATATCCCAAATTCCATCTTTATTTTGATTCACATCTCTCTTGCCTACTATTAAAACAATATGTGCTCCATGCTCGGTTTCTTCTCTCTCTGCCTCTCTCATCCTCCATCACAAGCAGTCTGCTCACAGATTGGAGAAGGACATGGCAACCCACTCCAGTACTCCTGCCTGGGAAATACTGTGGACAGAGACGCCTGGCAAGTTACAGTCCATGGNCCATGCTCGGTTTCTTCTCTCTCTGCCTCTCTCATCCTCCATCACAAGCAGTCTGCTCACAGATTGGAGAAGGACATGGCAACCCACTCCAGTACTCCTGCCTGGGAAATACTGTGGACAGAGACGCCTGGCAAGTTACAGTCCATGGGGTCACAAAAGAGTTGGACAGGACTTAGTGACTAAACAACACGCTCACTGCTTTCTTTAGGTTTTCTCATTGTTTTGTTAAAGTCACAAAATTACTTCCCAACATTGCCAAGAGAATATAATGAGAGTCTAACTGTTGTGTACAAAGAGATCACAATCTATTTCTTTCTTCTTCCTTCCAACAGTATTTACTGCAAACTTTTTTATATTTCTTTGCTCCAGCACTACCAAGTGGGTAGAATTTTCCTAAATATGTAAAACAGTTTCATGATTCTGCATTTCCACACTCTTTTTCCACTTTCTTGAAATGCTTCCCATCACTATTGGTCTGGTAAAATAATACTCTTTCTTTGAAACCCAGCAGAAGATTGAATTCATCTGTCAAAACTTCCTTGATACACATAGGCAGAATTGGTGGCTTCGTCTCCTGTGATGGTAAAACATTTTGTACAACTAACCTGTCTTGCTGCATAAATTATTCTGCAGTGTAATTATTTGTATTCTTGTGCATCTTATCCAAGTCCGAGCTCCTCAAAGTCTGGTAATCTATTTCACCTCTCCTGGAATGATTTTATAAGAAGAATGGATGAATGGATGGATATTTGATATTAGGTTTTAATGATGACATTTCACATTTTTAAAAAATTAACACATTTTAAAGGAATCTGTACATCAATAAATCTCTAATACTATTCCTATACCTTGGTACAGCAACAAGTCTTAGCAGCATTTGAAATAACTGCCACTCTAGCAATTAATTTATTTCCTGATCTTTTACCATTGTCAAGATCAACTTAATGATTTCCTTTGAAATACAGATTTAGAAACATACACAAAAGTTCTGAGTAAAGGATTTTATTTTTTATTATTTTGTAATGTTTATCTGACTAGTATTCCTTTCACCTACTTACAAAAAAGAAATAAAAAAATTTTTACTAGGTTTCTGATATTTTTACTTTATGCCTAGAAGGCATCTCACATTATTCTACAAGCTGCCACAATCATGACTTTTCTCTAGGTATATCTCCAATAAAGAGGCACTGACAAAAATGCAGTGACAGAGGGTGACTTCAAAGTCAACCACTCAGTCACAGATGTGCTCCTAGAAATGCATTAGTGTCCAGGAACCAAATTACATGCCACTGAGTTAAATCCTAGCAAACTGATACTGATAATAATATAATGAACTGAAAAAGTGCTACCATGCTGAACTATCAGTGATTTTGGAAGTCATAATAGTAGCATATTTCCATTAGAAAAAAAAACATATACAAATAGTACCCTTTCTTCTCACAGAAGAAAAAAAAATGCCAGCAGTTTGCTAGATATTTTTAGTATAACACTCTGTCATGCATGTGTTAGACAAGAGAATAGTAAACAGCTATGAACTTTGGTCCTCAGTTTTTCTCATATTGGGAGAGCATCCACTGGAGTGTAAAAAGGAGAAAATAAAAATAACTTCAAAGAAAGCTGAAAGAAAGAAGGCCAGAAGATTAGCANTGTTAGACAAGAGAATAGTAAACAGCTATGAACTTTGGTCCTCAGTTTTTCTCATATTGGGAGAGCATCCACTGGAGTGTAAAAAGAAGAAAATAAAAATAACTTCAAAGAAAGCTGAAAGAAAGAAGGCCAGAAGATTAGCAAAGATAAAAAGAATGACTGAGTGGATGCCTACAATATAACAAATCTTCCAGATCATATCAATTATTGTCAGGTAATACTGAATAGCAATTCACCATTTCAGAACTCCAATACTTTTTTTTCTGTGTGTAACACTCTTGTTCAGAAAGCAATAACTTCTGAAGAACAACCACCATGTAATCTCTTTCACCAATAAAAGACAAAAATGCCTAAAGTATGCCATTTAAATATGCCTTAAATCACTCATGCAGCAATTCCTTTAATAATGCAATGCAGTCATATGTTCATGTTATGGATTCCATTGTAGAAATTAAAATAGATATCAGGAAGACCTCTCATGAATTATTTTAAGACCATTCCTATCATCGAATGCTTGCATGGAATTTCACAGATATTGTTTTTGAATCTAGACACAAAAATTGTGCACACAGATTTTTGTTAGATTGAATGTTCAGACCATTATAGCACATTTGATGCATCATTACCAGATATTGAGAGGCCACTGATTTGCAGATTTTCACAACTCTAAAAGTTGGATAGTTAGAAGAAGGGGCAAGATAAAACTCTACACCTAGCTGAAGAAAAGCACATACATTTAGGCAATGAAAGAACAGTGGAACACAAACACGTTTCTTCAAACAGATAACTTGAGTGAGACTCATTATATTCTCACCTAAGTGGCTCTTCATATTTTGACAAACCCTGGTACGCATGACACTGTGTTAGGATCCTTGGCCATTTCTGTATATTCATGAGGTTCAGTGCTTTTGTTGAATTCATTTGGGTTAAAAAACCAATTTAGAACTAAGTGAATATTTGAGATCATCGACAGTACAGCAGAGATTAACACAACATTGTAAAACAACTATACTTCAATTTAAAAAAAAAGTATCAATGGAGGTTATCAAGAGTTTGGGACAATAAAATAGGCTTACTAAAAGGGTGGGTAAGTAGTTTAACACTAAGATTGGGAAGAATTAAAGTAATTTAGTAAAACAAAGAAAAAAGCATTAGGCAAGTATTACAAATATTTTGTACTGCTCCAGGTGAAACAGATATAAATATGATAAGAGCCAGTCTTGGTTTCAAGATTAAAGCCAAGTATAACCACAGATACAATCCAATAGGAAAAGTACTGAAATCAAGGTACATATGAAGGACATAGGAGATGAGTCATTCAAATATGACTCAGGAGAAGCAGAGTGTGTGATATACTGGATAACAATGCTGGTACATTTGAATTTGAACACTGGTAATTCTGACAAAGGATGAGATGATCTGATAGCATCACAATGCAGTGGGCATGAACTTGGGCAAACTCTGGAAGATGGTGATGGACAGGGAAGCCTGCTGTGCTGCAGTCCATAGGGTCGCAAGAGTTGGACATGACTTGGCAACTGAACAACAACAATAATTCTGACTCAGTAATATTTTACCTCAAAATAGTATTGTCTTCCTAGTACAACACAACATATGCTTTTGAGAGGTGGCTTGTTTTTTAATTTCTCAAAGAAACAAAAATCACACTCCACTTTTGTGCTATGGGTGTTTCACTCACAGTCCCTGGATCCTGCTTCTCTTGTGAATAATGAATAGTTATCAGTTTTGATCTATATTCTATGTTATCTTCCCTGTTAACTCACTTCCAGCTCTCCAAATATTATTTAGTTATTTTTCCCTGTGTGCTCAGAGCACTTTATATTTATCTCCACTTCATAACTTATCATCAACTTACACGCAAGCTTTATTTTCCAGGCAGTATAATGCTTGAGGATAAGGTTGTACCTCATTCTTCTCTGTAATTGCCTCAGTGCTTGATATATAGAAGGTGCTCAATAAACATTTATTAGATGAATATATGACTACATGCATGAAAGTCCCCAAGATTACTTAAGGGCAGCTTGTGACCTTCAGTGCGACATGAAGGTTGTCACACTCATCTATTTGCTGTTGTTTAAATCCATTCTTCCTGGTCTGGAGGCTATTTTCATCTCTGAATATTTTCTATAAAAACCACTCAAGTATCATCAGTGAGTAACTTAGTGAAGACGGACAACTTTCTGAAGCAAAGCCGAATGCAAAATTATAGGCAAGTCAGGCATTTCTAAAAGGACCTCTTACTAATCCCACAGTTTTACTAAGATCTGAAAACTGCCTTGCCTAGAATTTCTTGTTCTCACTTACAGTGCTTAGTTTTTATTTTAATGGCATTCCCAATATTTCTTTAGAGATACCATCTAATTCAATGATTTTATCCAATGTAGCCGGTGAACTCCTGAGGGGTTCTTATAACACTTGATGCTACAGACCACCTGCTTAAAAAAAGAAGAAAAAAAGCTTATGATAGTCTCACTATTAAAAGAGGGCTAAAAGAATGGTCTTTTGTTGAACCCACTTCAGAAATGAGCTATTATTATCTGAACTACAGCTTTCTTAAGGCTGAGCAGAATCAAGACATAAAACGAAAATAAGTCAAAAATTCAGGCTTGCACCAGGACACTGAAATTTCCCGTTGTTCTCAAAACATCTTTCTATAACCAGGACAGATGTTTTTGCTCAGATTTTCAATTCTATCTAGCCTCTCCAGGTAGACAGAGGCTAAGAGGTTGTACAATAGCAATAACAGAAACTAAAGCATTTTACAGGGAGTTAAGCTAATAATTAGCATAGAAGTGGGTTTTGAAGGGAAGTTGGATCCCAGGCAGAAAGAAAGTAAATATTATTGAGGTTTCTGTTGTCCTTACAGGGAGGAGATTTCAGGTCCCATAGTAGCTTACTCTCTTGTGATATCCTGAATGTTTTATGATTTGCAGTAAATTTAAAAAGTGATCACAATAGCTTGAAACCCCTGCTATCAAAATGTGAGAGGGTGGGAATCTCTTTCTCCCTTTATTGAAAACAAGTTTGTTTTCTGTGTGTGTGTGACTTACTTTGAACAAATAAATAAACAAATCATAAATGCCTCCAGACTATGCTTAGGAGCACTTGCAATTTTTTTTTTTTTTTGGTGATAACAGGATTTTTTTTTGTTTGTTTTAATATAATTATATTGTTGTGTTAGTTTCTGCTGTACAATGATGTGAATCAGCTATGATTATGTGTCTTAATCCTCAGTCATGTCCAACTTTTTGAGAACCCATGGACTGTGGCCTGCCGGTCTTCACTATCCACAGAATTCTTCATGCAAGAATACTAGAATGGGTAGCCATTAGCTTCTCCAGGGGATATTCCCAGCCCAGGGATCAAACCTGAGTCTCCTGCATTGCAGCTGGATTCTTTACCATCTGCATCACCAGGGAAGCAGGAATCAGCTATATGTATATGTGTATATATATATATATATATATATATATATATGAAGTGAAGTGAAGTTACTCAGTCGTGCCCGACTCTTTGTGACCCCAAGGACAGTAGCCTGCACCAAACTCCTCTGTCCATGGGATTTTCTAGGCAAGAGTACTGGAGTGGATTGCCATTTCCTTCTCCAGGGAATCTTCCCTACCCAGAGATCGAACCAAGGTCTCCCGCATTGTAGACAAACGCTTTACTGTCTGAGCTACCTGGAAAGATCATATATATATATACACATATGTACATCCTCACTCTTAGACGCCCCCCACCCCTATTTCACCCTCTAGGTCATCACAGAGCATCAAGATGAGCTCCCTGTGTTATCCTGAAGGTTCCCATTAGCTATCTCTTTTATGCATGGTAGTGTATTTATGTCAAACCTAATTTCCCAATTCATCCCACCCTCCCCGTCTGCTTCCTTCATCCACATATTGTCTTTATGTCTGCATCTCTATTCCTTCTCTAGAACTAGGTCTATCTGTACTATTTTTCTAGAATCCACATACATACATTAAGGACTTTCAACTTGGATTATATTCTTGGAATACCTGCCATCGACTGCAATGTGAACAACCTCTGACTAGAATGTTGGATGGTGAGGGATATGGTGAGAGAGATAGATGATGAAGTAGTCACCCTCATCAGCCATGCTAATAAAAGGAAGACACTGGACATGAGAATAATAAATATTTTAGAAATCACACCCTATGGGTAAAGCCATCACTGACCTCAGGAGCATGAGTGATCCCAGACCACATCATCCTAGTCTGATCAGGTAAATAAGAATGCTCAGATGATCCACAGATTCATGACCATTAATAACTGCTGTTTTATGCATTACATTTTGGGGAGGTTTACTGAATATCCACATTTTGTGGAAGCAATTTTTATCTCATATTCAATACTTAGTTACTGAACACCACTTTGGGCCAGTTACTGATTTATAAACTGGAGATGCAAAAATTAACATCAAGTCTTAGCCCCTGGTTTCAACGTGTTCATCATCTTTGGGGAATTTTTCCTCAAATAAACAAGCATGGTAACAGAGTAAGTCCTATAATAGGGACAAATGGGGCTATCGACCATTTAAGTGCTCAAATTTAGAAATGTCATCTATACCAACTGTGCACTTATAGGAATGTTCTCTTATTTATGTACTTCCATAAAGTTAAAATACCTGAACTGGCATTCTGCTTAAAAGTAGTGTGCTGAACTGGTACCCTCTGATTCCCATTTGCTGAAGGCATTAGAATAACAAGAAATTTAATCAGATCATGTTCCACCCTTTCTGAGTAGCAAAGAAAGGGAACGCTTTATGTTCAAACAGCAGGAGGAGAGAGCCAAATCTTTCTCAAAACAGTAATGCAGCTATCTTGAATTACAATAAAAGTAGAATCAAAGCCATGTCAATAGAATTGCTTGTTTGGTAGCTCAGCTGGTAAAGAATCTGTCTGCAATACAGGAGACCCCGATCGATTCCTGGATCAAGAAGATCTGCTGGAGAAGGGATAGGTTACCCACTTATTCTTGGGTTTCCCTGGGGGCTCGGCAGGTAAAGAATCATCCTGCATTGTGGGAGAGCAGGATTCAACCCCTGGGTTGGAAAGATCCCTTAGAGAAGAGAACAGCTACCCACTCCAGTATTCTGGCCTGGAGAATTGCAAGGACTGTATGGTGTAATGGGTCACAAAGAGTCTGACACGACTGAGCAACTTTCACTGTCAACCCTCAAGGAATAAAACTGTTTCTCTTAGTTATATGGTTTACATTAAGAATGACTTTGAAAGAACACAGGAAGCAACTTTCTGTCTTCTTTTCAGCTTCTTTGGTGAAAAAATTGAATTACACTGATGTTCTACATGAAACCAGGGGTCATACCTCCATCCGTTCATATACCCTCAAGAAATCAACCATGTCTAAGGAGATCTCACTGATCTTCAGAAAATTTCTCTGTATTCCTGATTCATGATCTAGTGTTGGGTGTGATTCTGGAGAAGGTTGAAGAGGCATTGTTATTGTGGATGGGGTTAACTTTGTCTGCCTCCAATCACTGTCTCACTGGATTACTAAATCGTGCCACCTCTGGCTTAGGGTCATGATGACAAGTCTTGTGCAGTATCGCTCTCAGCACACCCTTAAGTTATAATGAACTTAGTGATTAACAGTCTACAAATACGGGGCTCTGATTTGCTTGATTATACAAAGATTTAATTTTGTGCCTAATCTTTGAATTTCTTTTTATTGGGTAATCTTACTGCCAGGTTCCTCTGTCCATGGAATTTTCCAGGCAAGAATACTGCAGTGGGCTGCCATTCCCTTCTCCAGGGGACCTTCCTTAACGCAGGGGCTGCACCATGTTCTCTCCCACATTGCAGGTAAATTCTTTACCATCTGAGCCACCAGGAAGACCCCACGTTTTATACATGTCAATGTAATTTAGGAAACTATTTCATTCCAGTGATTAGCTTATAGTTTGGTTATTTGATATTATTTAATATATTACCACATGGAAACTATTTGCAAACAAAAGTGTAAGTCTCCCCACTTATCGCAACTATGTTGAACACAGTTTGCAGAAATTCACACTGACTTCTGCCTCAGGTTACCTGGTCCATATTATTCAATCCCAGTAGCATGTCTGTTGAAAGATGTAAGTCTGAGAACTCTAGAAACTTCTTAGCTTTTTAGATGTGCATAAAATGTGAATAAAATGTGACACTAATATTACTGGACTCTGCATATATAGAATCTTCAACTCATGTAGAAAATACACTTATTTAGAGGTGACAACATTGTTTTTTAAAATATAAGTTAACAAAGGACAAATCATTTTATCTTATTTGCACAGCAAAAGACTGTGCCATGTGCTTTTTAATGATATAATTAAACCCGATAAAAGTAAAAATAACAGTAACACAGAATTATCGCCAGTATACTTTACATGTTATCAGTAGTAATCTGAAGACCTTTCTCGATTTAGTAGGGTGACCCTATTTTAACCATAATTTCGCATCTCTTAGAATCCACACTCCATTAGACAGATTTTATATTATTATTCCTTAGTTTCTAGATTATTTACTCACAGAAACCCTGAGGAAATCCTAATGTCTTGACATAAGTAATGCACATTTTTAAATGAGTTTAGTCAGATAGTAACTCTTCTAGTTTCTGAACGTAAGTATAAGTTAATATGGTCAAATAGTTACCCAGGAAACAGGAAGATTGATATGAACCTATGTTTTTGGAAGATGCTGATATTGTACATAAACCTGCAGAAGTCACAGGAAAAAAAAATTAAGCTGAAATATTTCTTATTCAATGTACAAAGACTGAAGCAAACATTTGATATGTAGCTAATTTCTGGGTTTCTTGTTTTGCTTTTTCTCACATCTGCAAATGTGCAGTCAATACACTATGTGCAAAGGCTCAATATAATTATGTATATAACAGATTGTAAATAGCCTTTCAATTTTACATATTTTTGTGTGCACAGAATATCCTGGAACAAACACATGATACCCAAAGAAGGTTAAAGATAGGAATAGACCATCCTTATTTTAATGATACAAAGTTCTTCTTGCATGTCTATTCCTTCTGCTCAAATTAAATAGTAAACCAAAGCATTAATTTGGCTACTTTGATGAATTTATATACATATGCACACATGCAACTCATATGCTTGGATTCAAAATTTACTGTGTGGCCGCTCTGTGCCAGGAACTATCTGTGCCAGAGTGTAAAGCTAATTAAATACCATGGTATTCATGAGGAAGACAGATTCCTTCCTTATAAGTGAGTGTAACAAGAAAAGCACACAAAGGTTATCATGGGGATCCTGGGAGGTTATATATATATATATATATATATAAAATCCCCAACCTATTAGACAGGAATTGGGAAGGAGGTGACATGACTCAGCAATCAGTGTGGTACCTGATTATAATAAATACTAGAGAATTTTTTTCAACTGAAATGATTCTTAAAGGGGTATAGAAGCGGCTTCTTGAAACTTGATGCACAATCCAGTCTTTGCTGCTGCCCTAGAAAAGGTTGTCCTTGGCACAATCATTTTGGGCAATTTTTTTAGTATTGTAATAATCTACTTTGTAGTATTACCAATGAAAAGCTCCTGGCAGGAATAAAGACTATAGCTCCAATGTTTTCTATTGTCTCATAAAGATGTCTCTACTCTGTGGTTTGTTTGTAACCATTTTTTAAGCCACAGATCTATTCTTTAAAATTTTTATAGGAGTATAGTTGATTTACAAGCCACAGATCTTTTGCAGTGGTTAATGTATGTAAAACTCTGGTAATATAATTCACGGATTTATTTAACCAAGTACAGATGCAACCTCATAATTTGAAAGGTATTTACAATGTGAGGATATCATCTCCAACCTCGCCACCTATTCTTCTGAACACCTTGAAATTGGTAGTCATGTGAATTCAACTACCTGATGTACTAAGAAAGGGAGGAACATCAGTTCTCACCCGTATATTTAATACAGACAAGTTCAAGTTATGTCTTATGTTTTTGATAAAATAAATAGAAATTCTAGATTATGTTTTTCCACCTCAATATATTATCCTCTGGACTGGGGATATAAACTCTAGGGTTAGGAGACCATATTTATTGTCATCCAGTATGTACACATGCACATGTGAAACAGTCAAGTGATAAACTAATTCTTACTAAATGCAAAACTCTTTGTGATTATCTATATACTACTGGGTTGACCAAAATGTTCATTTGAGTTTTTAATGAACTTTTTAGCCAACCTAATATACTCTATTTCATTAAAAACATTTATTGTGATCCTGGTTTCCCAGGTGGCACGAGAGCCAATGAAGGAGATTAAAGAGACACTGGTTCAATCTCTGGATCAGGAAGATTCCCTGGGGGAGGGCATGGCAACCCACTCCAGTATTCATGCCTGGAGAATCCCATGGAGAGAGGAGTCTGGCAGGCTACAGTCCATAATATCACAAAGAGTTAGACACAACTGAAGCAACTTAGCAGGCAGAACGCAAATTACTTTTGTATCACAATTTTTGAAGCACAGTAGTTATTATCATTGTTAGGTTTGTAGAGTTTATTCTAGTATCTGAGTGGACATAAGACTTGATAAGGAAGCAAATGGGAGGCAATTGCATCATTCCTATTCAAGTCAGACAGTGTTGGTAGCGATTGAAAGGAGAATGTTAACACATAGGGAATACTTATTAATAATAGGTTGAATCAAAAGGACTGATTACTTAAGGGCTGTAAGTGGCTGGAAGGTTGGGAAAGCATACAAAGAGAGATCAGCCAGAGATAAATCTTGTTTTATAACATGATTGAGCTAAAAAATTCTGATGTTGCCAAAAATATATGTAAATATTAGAAGATCAAGACATATAGAATTTGAAGCCACCCTAGGATGTCAATTCAGAGATGCCTAACTGGTATTTGGTTGTTGGAGCTAAAGTTCTGGCAAGAAGTTTGAAAAAAGATATATGACTACATAAGTCATCAATACATAGTAACTATTTCCAAGTGCGAACAAAGATGAAGTCACCTAGAGAGACTATAAAAATTTAAAATAGCAGACACGGTGGTGGAGTTCTGGACAGAACTAACAACTATAGTATAGAAAAAGCAAGAAGAGTCTCAAAAAACAGCAAGAAATTTAGAAAACCAGTGGTTTGTGGTAACTCAGAAGGTCAATGAATAATTTCCAAATATAAAGAGAGAGCAACAGTGTCCAAAGCAAAGAGACATTCATTGAGACCTAAACAATGAAAGTTCAGTGTGCTTGGATTATAAAGTCATTGATGGAAAAGAGTGGGAAACATTTCTGGAAAACATATAAGAAAGAAGCTAAGTTGCTGTGGGTAGAGAAATGGGTGTAGAAACACTGTGTGCATGATATACTCGTGACTGATTTGTAAGTAAGGAAAAATAAATGACATAATAATTGACTGATAGGGAATCAAGGAAAGATATTTTCATTTTATTATGGTTTGTTTTCTTTTTTTATTGTTGTTCAAGGGTAGTATAAAAGTTTTTACAATACTTTGGGAACGGGAATAAGAATGATGAAGCAAGATCTTAGAGTCACTGAGAGAGGCCCATTTTTTACATAACAAAACTTTTTTCCATCTTGTAAATTCCTTCAAAGGGATATTATAAATTAGAATTTCTGACTTACATTCAGACACATAAGATGCCGGAAAATAAATGTTATAATTACAACAAATTAAAAATTACACTGAAAATGAGCTATGGGATTTTTCCCATCAAAAAATAGGGCTTGGAGACCTTTCTGGTGCTGCAGTGGTGGAGCCTTTGCCTCCCAATGCAGTGGGTGCAGATTCACTCCCTGGTCAGGGAACTAAGATCCCACATGCCTCATGGCCAAAACCCCAAAAACATAAAACAGAAACAAAATTGCAACAAATTCAATGAAGACTTTTAAAATGGTCTACATCCAAAAAAACTTAAAAAAAGAAAGAAATAGAGCATATATTTGTCTCCCTTGAATTTGAATGGACTTCTTTAATGAATAGAATATGGAAAAAAGAACCTATGCTCTTTGATGAATCTGACCTTAAGAAACAGAAAGCTCCTACTTCCTGTCCCTTGACTCAGTCTATCTAGAACCATTTTGTGGCCATATGATAATTCCAAGCACTCTAACATTATTATGCTGGAGTGGTCAAATACAGATATGGGCAACTAGTCCAGTTCAGTTTCACTTTCTTGTCATCTCAGCCAAAGCATCAGACATATGTGTGAAATTGCTTCAAGCTTTAACATCATCCCACTAGGCTATAAATTGCTACTATTGACCTTAGTCAGTGACACGTGGAGTAGAATCACTCAGATGACACTTGACCCACAATCATGATATAAGTTTTTGTTTGAAGCTGCTAAATTTTCAGTTAATTTGTTATGTAGCAGTAAGAACCTAGAACACACATTTTGAAAAAAGACTGCTCTATTTAATACATTCACATATGACTTGGATTATCAAATTCAATAAAGAAATAAACAACTACAACAAGCACATCCTACACACCCCTCAACTATTTTCTTGGCAATTATTTATCTGAACACCTTTAATATGCCACCTAGGGAGAAAACTGTAGAATTTTTAAGGTTTGATTTTGTTTCATTCACTAATAAAATACAACTATATTATAATATTTTAAAGTTCAGTTCAGCTCAGTGGCTCAGTTGTGTCCAGCTCTCTGTGACCCCAGGGACTGCAGCATGTCAGGCCTCACTGTCTATCACCAACTCCCAGAGCTTGCTCAAACTCATGTCCATTGAGTCAGTGATGCCCTTCAACCATCTCATCCTCTGTTGCCCCCTTCTCCTCCTGTCCTCAATCTTTCCCAGTATCAGGGTCTTTTCCAATGAGTCAGTTCTTTGCATCAGGTGGCCAAAGTATTGGAGTTTCAGTTTTAGCATCAGTTCTTCCAATGAATATTCAGGACTGATTTCCTCTAGNGTTTTCTGAATGTTGAGCTTTAACCCAACTTTTTCACTCTCCTCTTTCATTTTCATCAAGATGCTTTTTAGCTCCTCTTCACTTTCTGCCATAAGGGTGGTGTCATCTGCATATCTGAGGTTATTGATATTTCTCCTGGCAATCTTGATTCCAGCTTGTGGTTCACCCAGCCCAGTGTTTCTCATGATGTATTCTGCATGTAAGTTAAATAAGCAGATAGTTACAGCCTAATGATTTTGCCTGACATGAAACTGGAGTTAAGTTTACAATATGAACCTATTTCTAGGCCACATTCAGGCTGAATATAAATTCATTACTTAAACAGAAATCTATTTTGTCTATGATATAATCTGTGTGATAGAAATTCTTCTCTCTATAAATTTCTATGTGAAAGGTAGAGATTATTAGGATTTATTAGCATTAAAATTCCAACCTACCCTCATCAGTGTGTTGAAAAGATTTTATAGAGAAGGAACCTGTAATTAATAGGAAAATATCCCATGTATAATGTATAAGGAGGATGGTTGACGGTAGTCTTTGAAGTCAGTCAAAATTGAGTTCAATTTCAGATTTGGCCACGTCCAAATCTTGACATCTCAGTTTCCCATTTCTGGATGACACAGTAACACTTGCCTCATATGACTGTTATGCAGTTTGAATAATACTGGCATGGCCAAAAAGTTCATTCAGATTTTTAATAAGATGTTAAGAATGAACATTTTGGACACTGTAATATAATAAACAGAAATTCTTTAAGTAATGCTGGCATAAGTTGCATTTTCAGTAAGTGGTTGCCACAGTTAACATAATCAAACTAGAAGGAAATGAAAAATATCTGTGTCTATAGGATTTATCTATATTTAGAAGAAACCAAAGTTTAGGAAATACTTTATGCATTTCTGTAGTACAAACTAACAGTAAATACCATTTTACACAACATTCTTTTAAAATGCAATTTTGCATTTTTAAAAATATTCTGAATAGAGTCAGGTGAATAATCAAAAAGTGTGCATGAGCAATAGATTCTTCCACCAAAGAAAAAAGTAACCTCTTTAAAATTTTCTTTAAAGTTATAAACATTTAAGGAAAAAATAAAAACTAAAAGTATTCTTGGGAAATAAAAAATGAAGATAGTTACTAAAGAGAGTTATCAAACTAAATATATAAACACTGATGAGTAGTAAATAACTAATAGTAAACATATATCTTTCTCATGATAGAAACTTACTTAGAACAAAAGGATCCATTTCTGAGAAATCTAAGAATAAAGCATGCTTGGAGCATCTTACCATTGTGCAAATTAAGAGGAAGAGGATCACATGAACAGTGAAATATATCACCAGACCGTTTGAGTTTTTATGTTTTATCTTATGCTATAAACCAAAGAAACATAATGTGCTTTCAGAATTTAGCACTAGAATAATAAGAAATACCCAATACAAAACAACATAATAAGTAAGTGAAGTCACTCAGCTGTGTCCGACTCTGCAGCCCCAAACAACATAATAGGTACCCGTAATTGATAGAAACATGTTTGCACAAATGAAACTCATTCCTTATAACATCTCAAGATGAAAGTCTCTTTCAATTTTAAAGCAGCCTTTTTAGCTAAAAGGGCTCATTCAATATTTAAACAGTATCAACTTTTATCTCAAAAAAACTGTAAATACTAAAGCCTATTGTCTGAACCTGGACTGCTGCTGCTGCTGCTTCAGTCGTGTCTGACTCTGTGCAACCCCATAGACGGCAGCCCACCAGGCTCCCCCATCCCTGGGATTCTCCAGGCAAGAACACTGGAGTGGGTTGCCATTTCCTTCTCCAATGCATGAAGTGAAGAGTGAAAGTAAAGTCGCTCAGTAGTGTCCAACTCTTAGTGACCCCATGGACTGCAGCCTACCATGCTCTTCCATCCATGGGATTTTCCAGGCAAGAGTACTGGAGTGGGGTGCCATTGCCTTCTTTGCTGAATCTGGACAGTTTCATGTTTTGAAGAATTACTCATTGCAAATTGCCCTTTTGCTTCTTTCCAGATAACATGATTTGAATCTAAAAGAAAGCTATGTTATTTGCTATTTAAGTTGGCATTGATGATTTTCAGAATATGTTCTACTTCTAATATAAATAGGCATATAAATATATATTTTTTATGAATTCTATGCACAAAGATAAATGAGAACATGCCATTGTCATATAGAAGCATACACTCTAGTAAGTGAATGAGTCTGAAAAATAAGTTAATATTGGCATAAAAATATTATAATGAAAGAGTAAAGCAGGCACTACTAGACTGGAGGAGAGAACAAATTTCCCAGCTATTCATGGGATGAGAAGGTAAACAGAAAGAAGAATTCAGGTTACTGTACAGTTTAGTACCTGGGAGAATGGGAGACCAGGTAAGAAACAAATGTAGAGAATAGTTTGTCCCTTTTTGGAGCAGGTGGAAAAGGAAGGAAATTCTTAGAGTTACAGTCATGCAAAATCCCAAGTAAGGACCCTTTTAGGTAGACACAGTAGATATTTATGAGTAAAGCAAAAGATGTGGTTATGTTTCTAGGGGAGATGGGCTTTTTCTATACCATTTGGAGTGCTTCAAATGGGATAGTATAGATCTAAAGATAGATCTAAGATACAGGTTATTTTATAGCTATAGATGAGAAAAACAAATGACACTGTTTGTTTAGACAGTTGAAAAAATAAACTACAAAGAATATTTTAAAAATTAACACCCTAAGATATAATTGTTCATATCAGGTGACACCATTGTTTCCTTTGTGGATAAGTAAATTTTAAACTTCTGTGTATTTTTAAAAAAATTAAAATGAAGTTAAAAAAATTAAAAAAAATAAATAAAAGGCATTACTAGAGATTAAGAGAAGACTAAAATAAATAAATAAAATTTAAAAAAATAAAAAATTAGATATAATTTGTAAATGATTTAATCTAGTTTTTTAATCTATTCAAATTGTATCTTTAATAATCATATTTTCTAATTATATCTTATTAGAATAAATGAAAGAATAGCTTTTGTTTAATGATCTTATATCCTGAATCCTTCGTAAATTCACTTACTAATTCAGTTGGAGTTTTTGGTAGGTCATACTGAGATTTCTTTATTCACAAATGTGTCATATATGAATAAAGACTCCTGCCTCTCCGATAGCTCAGATGGTAAAGAATCTGATTGCAGTGTAGGAGAGCTGGGTTCAATTCCTGGGTGGGGAAGATCGCCTGGAGTATGAAACGACAACCCACTCCGGTATGCTTGCCTGAAAAATTCCATGGACAGAATTAGCCTGGCAGACTATACAGTCTATGGGGTTGCAAAGAGTCAGAAATGACTAAGTGAGCATGCACACACACATTTATGTTCCCATGAGTAAAGACTGCTTTAAATGTTCAGTTCAATGAGTTTTGCTAATTATATACATGTACCCAACAAGTAAGAAATGGTAGACAACTTTTAAAAAATCATTCTAGAGAATGGTATCTTACAGCCTTCCAGCCAACTCCATCTCCCTTGAGGCATTGATTGTTCAGATTTCTATTACCACGTACTTTTTCTCCTGTTCTTAAATTCATATAAATGAAATAGTACAGCACATTCTCTTTAATTCTGTTTTTATTTAACATTATATTTTTGAAATTAATCTATGCCATTGTCATACTCCTGGAGTTAATTTATTTTGTATTCTTGAGGAGTATTCTATTATAAGAAGACATCACAGTTTGTTCATTCATTTTCCTATTGATGTCTGTTTGGGCTGTTCCTAGTTAAGGACTATCATGACTAAAGTCATTTTAACCATTGTTTATAAATCTTTCTATGAACATATACTTTCACCTTGGTAAATATCTAGGAATACACTTAGTTATATGGCATATTTGATTCATAAAATATTACAAAGTGTCCTCCAAGGTGGTTGCATCATTTTTCATTTCCTATCAAGAATCTACAAGCGTTCCAGTTGCTCCATATCCAAACATACATTTAGTTATCAGTGGATGAAAAATATGTCATTGTGGTTTCAACTTGCATTGTCCTCATGATGAATGATGATTGAGCATTTTTTCATATGTTTTTTGTCCACTCTTGTATTTTATTTGTGAAATTCCTGTTCTACATAGTTATCCATTGCTCCCCTCACAAACCATCCCCCACAATTGGGCTATTCAATCTTAAATTTTTTAAAAAATTAATTTATAAGTATACTTTTTTTTAGATAGATATGTTGGTAATATTTTCCTTCAATATGTGGCTTATATATTTCTGGATATGCATAAATTTAAACTTTTTTATAAACTCCTAATATATTTTGTGTTTTATGATTAGAAATTTTTCAATTCTACTAGGAAATATTTGCCTATCTCAAGGTTAAGTATTTACATATTTTCACTTTTTTTTTTTTCTAGAAGCTTTATGATGTTAGCCTTTAAATTTAGGTCCATGAGCAACTGAAAGTTATTTGGTACAAAGGGTGAGGTAGGATCAAGGTTCACATCTTTATATGGATATCTGCTTTTTCTAGCAAAGCTTGTTAAAAAGAATTTCCTTTCTCTCACTGAACTGATGTTGTGCCTTGGTCAAAATTAATTACCCAGATATGCATTGGTCTATTTCTGAGCTCTCCATCTGTTGCATTGATCTATTTCTTGTTCTTACTGCTGTAGCTTTATTACAATTTTGAAATCAGCTAGTGTCAGTCTTCCAAATGTTACTTTTTTCAAAATTTTCATCTAAATTTTAAAATAGATTATTAGTTTCAAAACTTTTACCAGAATTTTGATTGATGTTTTGTTGAATTTATAGATATTTTTATGGAGAAAATACACTAACACTACTAACTCTTTCAATTCATGACCACTCATATATCTTTATTTCCTTAATTTTCCTCTGCCATTTTTGTTAAATTCATTCTCAAGGATATTAGATTTTTGATATTATTATAAATTAAAAATAAAATATGACTATGAAACCATATTATTTCTAATATAATCAAGTTTAGACATATTGTATATAATTTAATTTGTGGCAATTTATTGAGACATATTTTATGGTTAAGAATATAGTCTATCTTGGCACATGTTCCTTTGATTAAAAAGAAAAATGTGCACTCTGCAATTGTACAATGGGGTGCCAAGCAAATGCCAATAAAATTTTTTTTTGTTTTGTTTTGTTTTTTTTTGGTCTAGTGTTTTATTTATTAGAAGAGATGTGTTAAACTCCCCACTATGATTGTGGATATGTCTGTTTCTTCCTTATTTCTATCAACTTTTACTTAATGTATTTAAAATTCTGTTATCAGGTACAATTACACTTAGAATTTGATTTGATCCTTTTACCATTATGAAATGTACTCATCTCTAGTAATAGATACTCTGCTTGAAATATATCTTATTTGAAATTCATATAGCTATAACAGTTTTCTTATACTCAGTTTTACATGATATAGCTTTTTCAGTTTTTTACTTTAAATCTTTTTATATATTTACAGTTAAATTTTGTTACTTATACATAGCGTACCACTGAGTCTTTTTTTTTTTTAACCCAATCTGCATTTGTCTACCAACTGGTGTGTTTATTCTATTTTCATTTAGTATAATCATTTATATGATTATATTTAGGTCTATCACTTTATTTTTTAAATTTATTCCATATATTCTTTGCCTCTCTATTTCTCTTTTCCTGTTAATTTTTGGATTAATCAAGTATCATGTGGCTTTATATTTTATCTCCTCTATTTGCATTTTATCTAGTATCTCATGTTATCTTTTAGGTACTGTCTTAAAAAACATAAAATAATATTTATCAAAATATACCTTTAAAATTATTTGAATGCATTATAAACATTGCACTTCCATTTATCCTGTTTCCTCCCTTTGTCTTTTTAAGGTCTTATATTTTACTTCTCCATATGCTACAAAACACACAGCACTTTGTATCCCAAGCAAGGACATATCCTTCTCTTGTCAGTATGCTCCTAATGTCAGAGGCAAATCGATTTGACTTAGAGTTGTACTCCAACCGTGCTTCATTGCAACTTTAGTTTACAATTACCACCAAATAGTAATACTAAAAATCAGACAAAACTCTGAATAATTATTTCTTTACACAAAATCATTAACGTTCTAGATAGCTCGTATCCTTATACATACAACTCAACCTCAGACAACTCCTTTAAGATTTTCTAGCCCCAGTTCCCCCAGCCAAAATGAGTAATTTTAGTCTCTATTTCACAGCTTTAATTTGATAATTAAATCATATAATAACAAACATTATTGAACTCAGTTTTTCTTTAAAAAATTATTTTATATTGGAGTATAGCCAACCAACAGTGTTGTGTTGGTTTCAAGTGGACAGCAAAGGAACTCATACATATACAGGTATCCATTCCCCTGAACTCCCCTCCCATCCAGCCTGCCACACTAATGCTGAGCACGGTCCTCTGTGCCTTACTGTAGGACTGAAAGCTCTTACCAGTACTAAAACTTACATATAATTTACTTGTGTTAACTAATTGAACCTTCACTATTATCAATTGATAGTGAATAGAATGCATCTAGTATATTGTCTGTCACAGCTTTAAAGCTCAGAAGTAGTACCAGTGATAATTTTAATACTCCAGTGTAGGATGGATTATTCAAGTAAGTTAGAAACCATGTTACATTCTTAGCTACCAACATCAGCAAACACACAACAAACACCAGTAAACACACACTGCTTTATGTGTAAACACACACACACACACACACACACTCACATACACCAGAAATCAGCATAACACTTTCAAATGTCTAACAAAATGTCTCATTTGATCCTAACAGCCCTGTGAAGTAGGAAGGTTATATTTATAAAACACTTTAAAAAATGAATAAATGGAAGCATATCACAGTTTGGTAATTGGCTAAAAAGCCCATGAGAACTTCATGAGAGATATCAGATATGTAAACAGACATCTCGGCTAAGGCTCTTTTTTCTCTTAATTACACCCAGAAGTTTTTTTCTCTGAAGAAAATGATTTTCCTTTGTATTTTGCATTTCATTTCTCAAAGCCTCTCTAAAAATATCACTTCACTAGAATGTATGACAGTGACTGGTGCCACCAAAAATTCATCATCTTCAGAAGATTATTTTTTCACTTAATATTAGAATGGAAATTAGGATTTAATATATTGCTGATTTTATATATAACTTCCCACAAACAAAGCAGTAATAAATTATTGTGCCAGCCTAATAAGCAACTGAGGGCTCTAAGTAATCATAAATAGTAATGACTAACTTCACTATTAGCATTTTAATAATAATTTATAAAAACATAATGATGTTCTAATCAATCAAAAGTACACTATCAAAAGAGATTTGTTTTGGTAAAAGACTTACTCTAGCAGAAATGGAAGTTATAGTTTCAAATCCTATAGAAGCATCCCCCAAATGAATTTTGACACAGTCTACTCACTAAGAACAGAGAAAGAAACAGCTGGAATTCAAAATATTTAAAGACATATCTCAACATATATGAACTGCTCATTTTTTGTCAAGCATTTTCATAGTGGCCTATTTAAAAAATTAGTTATCTTGTAAAAAGAAGCTTCTGAATTTCTGATAATCACATGCCTTGAATTGAGAGTATGCTATTCATTATGATTTAAAAATGCTTCGTCTCTGTTGAGTTTTAAAACAACCAAGGAAACAGATGTCAGACATCCAATGTTGCTATTCTCAATCAGAGATCATTTTTAGTTTAACTGTTCCTCCTCTCAGACTGTAATAAATTTGCTTTCACATTCATTTCTGGTCACAGGAATTGCAACCTCTAAAAAATGTGAAGCAAGCTGAGATTTGCAAATGCCCCAGACATTGTTATGCAAGGAAAATCTCTGTCTCGCCTAAAAGAAAGAATGTAGGTGTTAATTAGGAATGTGTTTAAAGAATTCTCTAAGTTTTAACAATAATAATTTTTTATCATGTCGATGTATGGCAAAGCCAATAGAGTATTGTAAAGTAAAAAAAAGTGAAAAAAAAAAGCAGTTTCTTAGAAGGACTCTTCCTGAAGTCATTGAATGAATGCAATGCTATGCTTTTGTAGAACAGGTTTAAAGAGGTGGCGTTGACTCCAAGACTATTCTCTTTGCTCTTTATTTCTGTTTGATAAATACATTTCCAAATGAAAAGGAAGAGGAAATGTTCATTGATATCTGCTTTAATGTTTATGTAGGTGAAGAACACAATTCCAGTAAGTATGAGAAACAATAGTGAACAGAGAAGATGTGGCTGAGTATGCAGTTTAGTTCGTTAAACTCATATAGACACAAGGAGATTTTCTACAGGTTTACCAGAACTATTCTCCATCCCACAGACTGAAGAAATGGGTTCTACATATGTAAACATTATTTATTTAATTATTTCAAGTTTCTCATTTCTTTAGTAACTCATGCCTAGCATCTATAACACCTTTTTTGTAATTAAAAAAATATCAAACTAAGGCATAGAACATGACTTAAGATTATTCTCATCTTCTTCTAGGGAATTTAGTTACTGAGATGACTTAGAAAGATCATATCAGGACAGTCTCGCCTATAACATCTGTGTGAAACAGGGATCCAGTGCATAATACTCTTCCCATGCATTTTCCATTTTAACCTTGCTTGTATTTATGTGCATTTATATAAATCCACGTGCAACGTCAGGGTCTAACAAATAACCATGTTGCTGACAGTGACTGTTAGAAATGTATTTCAGAGAGGAAACAGCTCGTTTTTGAATTAAAATATTGTTTAATATTTACCAAGTTGTTCTACACCTTGCTTCTGAATCCTCTTGTCAAAAGCCACATGTGCCTTGCTAATTTCTGCATAAATTTGTAACAATGGAGTAATCTAATTGTTAGTTATTTGGTTATAGCCATCTGTGGCAGGCCAATTAGAGAGCAGCCTGGAATCGGTTGGAGCACTTGTGAGGCACAGTTTATTTATAACTTGATATTTATGGGGAACTCAGTAGTAAAATTCAGTCTCATAAAGGACCAAAGTTGCTGTTTCTGCAGTCTACGGTATATTGCACATAAAGGCCACTTCATCAATCATTCATGAGCTCAAGAGGAAGACCCAAGTTTTTAAAACAACATTTTTTCACTTTAGAAAGGCAATAGTGGCAAGTAGTAGACTGAAAAAAAAAAAAGCCCAACTCATTTTCTTCCACATTTGGATAGGGGATTTGATATCAAACTGAAGGATCTTAAAAAAAAATATTGGAGTATAGTTGATTTAAGATATTATTCAAACTGAAACATCTCATGAGCAGCTCTACATAACTATCCCAAATGTAAGAAAAAAAAAAAAAAAAAGGTTTCAAATTGTTTTATCAAAAACTTAATCTAATCTATAGCTAATATCCTATCCCTCAATAAACTAGAAGAACACTTCAGACTGAGATCAAGCCAGGAGAGGAGACAGTAACAGAGGAATACCAGCACAAACAAGGAACTGTGTGCCTAATAATAGTTACTGCCATTTCTCAATCTGCCGAAGGTCGTTTTTGCTCAAGATGGAAGCTCAGCTGTATCTAAATCTGCAGAGACTGGTCAGGCTATAAATACAGTTTAATAGATAAGCACATATTTGTAAGATTATCCCCCCTTAACTTGAGGAGCAAAATTAGCCTACAGGTATTGAGATACTTCCATTTACTACCTTGGCAGATATAATAACATCTGTTAAAGTTCAGTATAAATGAGATGCTATAAATTTTAAAAAGTAATTATTTGAACATTTTTAGTTTGATTATTAATATGGAATTTTTGATGAAGTATAGATATGATTAAATTACCATTACATTTTCTTGAACATCAGCTATATTTCAAGCACTTTGACTGTTAGTTTCATACTTAAATTTTACAATAAATTTGTGGGACTGTTAATAGCATCTTCTTTTTAAAACTCACAAAATTGAAGGCCTTATTGGTTGAGAAATTTACTCAGAATCACACAGCTAGTAGTAGGTTTAATAGTAGCTGACCTGAGTCAGCTCTTCCTAATAAAAAAATAATAATATGCACATTTATAAACTTATATAGGGGTTATTGTTATGTATATATAAATATAAGAACACAGTAAACAATTAAGATGTAGTATAGAAACATGAGCCTTTTGAAATATTGGATTTCTCCATTTACACACTAATTAACCAGAAGATTAGACTGCAGAGCTAGATAATAGAGACAATTCCTAAATGTACCATATTGGGGGAGGTGCTTTCTAATCATCAGAATCACTACAGATGTAAAAATCCCCACTTATAAAAAAAGCTGATAATTCTATAGCCTCATTCCAAACACAGTGAATCAAAATATCCAGAGAGCAATAATAATTAGAGTTCATCAAGAGATTCTGATGTTCAATTAAGTTGGGAAAACCCTTGATCCAAAGTCTCAAAGGTCTACTAGTATTTCCTTAAACTTTTATGTTCAGTGAGACTATTTTATTAAGCCCCAGACTTTGGTATAATTAGGATTAGGAAAAGAAAGCAATTCTATTTGCAAACTATCTTTTGGCAAGGTCATGTGCAAAGGTTTTAAACATAGGCAATCATGGTTTACCTTCACCTTTAAAAGCCAAAACTCAGGGGTTCTGCTATATATATGCATATATAGGCTTTTTAATATTAGTCTCCTGTTCTCAGATGTTTGAGAGATGAATCTCATGGCTGCTATTCAGTCACATGTGATATTGATACAATTATATAAACCTGTCCTTCCATTTCTTTAGCTATAGACGAGTACTTACACCACATACATCATTAAGGAAAATTCTTGTAACATCCTCCATAAAATTGAAAGATCTTTGTAATCATAAGCAGCTATGACTGCTGATTCATAATACTGAAGTTAAAAATATATACGAACTTCATTCATAGTTCTAAGATATAGCGTAAAGTGCTCCTCCTAGAGTCTTTTTATGAAAGCTATGTTACCAGTATTTTTACCTGCTTCACTTACGTCTTGTCTGATTTCTCTTTGACTTTGGTCAGTAAGTCATTATTTTCAACACTTTTAATATTTAAACATATTTTAAATAATTGATAAAAATGTAATCCCCTACAGAAATAATTAATGCATGTAGTATGGACACACATGTACAATATATATGTGAGTGCTTAGTCATGTCTGACACTTTGTGACCCTATGGACTGTAGCCCATCAGGCTCATCTGTCCATGGGATTCTCCAGGCAGGAATACTGAAGTGGGTTGCCATTTCCTTCTCCAGGAGGATCTTCCCAACCCAGGGACTGAGGACACGTGTTCCATTTCTTCTGCATGGCAGGTGAATTCTTTTACTGCTTCAGCCATCAGAGAAGTCCTAAGGCCCTATGGTATCACATTTAAATCATTAATGATTACACTGAATATCATATCTTAACATTTGTATTTATACTGAACATTATTGAACAATAAGAGAAAGTCTGAATTCATAAAACTAGTTGAGTCTCAACAATGCTTGTGTAAGTCTTATTATAAAATATCACATAGTTTATAATGAAAAAATGGAGTAATCTTTCTCAACCAAAGGAAATGTCAGTTATGATTGGAGATTTATGTCAAAATTCAAAGTCTGCATCTCCACTAAAGTGAATGTGGCAGTCTCCTTGTATTGAAAAGCTGAAGAAAATGAAAATTGACATATCAATGGGGGAAAACAGATATAAAACACCCAGTATGAATATGATACAAAGCTAAACAATTGTTTTTGTTGTGACAAACCAGAAAAATCCTAAGAAAATTTTATTTTTTAATTTTTTTTAGAAAATTTTTAATTCACTCCAAAATGTGATTATGTTTATGACATTCTCATTGTTATGGAATATAAAAAACTTTATTAGAAGACAGTCCTCCACATTTTGGCATTTATGTGCACATCGTTGAGGACAGGTACTGGTGATGCCTCAGAATAACTTTTCAGAATGTTTGTATAGTAAACAACCTTGGAAGAAAGAAATACAGTCTCTCCCTCTGCAAAGGGCATATTTTCTTAAACAGCTTTTAAAATTAGAGATCGTCTCTCTCTTTGGAGTAAAGCATACTTACTGTCCATTGTGAGCACAAAATTTCTGTTCTGTAAAGCAATCCATCAAATGTGCAGGTGTCCCCTGAATCTCTTCCTACTCTCTTGTGGAAATTGGGATTCAATAAACCTGATCCAAGAAAAATGCTGATGTCCTTCCTCATGCTATTGCTGTGGGTAAGAAAATGTCCTGTTTTTCTGACCCAGGAGACTCATGCCTTCTGCCATGAAATTGTGGCATGGCTAACTTGTTAGCCAAGTAGGATGAAATCTTAGAACCGTCTCAATTCTTGATGTACTTTCCAGATACTAAGTAGCTGCTGCTAAGTAGCTTTAGTCGTGTCCAACTCTGTGCAACCCCAGAGACAGCAGCCCACCAGGCTCCCCCGTCCCTAGGATTCTCCAGGCAAGAACATTGGAGTGGGTTGCCATTTCCTTCTCCAGATAAATGTAGCTTAATGCCTTAGGCACACTTAAATAAATCTGAAATTTATATGTCTGAAGTAATGCTTCTTAAGTTTAAATTCAAATTTGTTAACTATTAGTGTTTTTTTGAAACTGTAACTTAATCTGTCCAGGACTCAGCTGCNAGATAAATGTAGCTTAATGCCTTAGGCACACTTAAATAAATCTGAAATTTATATGTCTGAAGTAATGCTTCTTAAGTTTAAATTCAAATTTGTTAACTATTAGTGTTTTTTTGAAACTGTAACTTAATCTGTCCAGGACTCAGCTGCTTCATCTGCAAAATAAGGGTTAATGATGTTTTTCCTGTCTCAGGACTGTTGTGTTGAGTTGAATCAGCATGTATAAAGTACTTTGAAGAATATTCTCACACTTAATAGATGTTTAATTAATGCTGATTATTACTATTTTTATAAAATTTGTGGGGATAAGAAAATGAAAAAAAATTGTCCATAATTTCACCATCAACTGTACAGGTTGTTATCATTTTGATAAATTTTGGGGGGTTTTGTTTTGACATTTACTTCCATAATTGTTAGCATATCTAGAATGACTCTTTGAAGAAAATCTTTTAAATATATATTACATACATTTAATTTAGGTACTTTTGATTGCAAAGAATAGAGATATACAGTTTAAGCCCTGGCTCTCTGCCATTTTAAATGGAACAAAGATCATGGACAATAAGATCATCAAAATAGCCCAGAGGAACTAGAAATTTGGAGAAAGAGGCCATGAGTACTTGGTTTATTGAGGAATTTCAACTTTTTGAACTATAAACACAAATCTGTGACATAAACTGCTTTTAATCTTGGTGTAACAAATTCTCCTTTTCATTCTCAGTGACATGTCATCAGATTCCATATGTTTTGTTTTTGTATACTTTAAATAAATGATGTTGCCCAATAATATAGAATATTCAAAGTCTTCACTATCCATACTTCATAGCAATTCACATGTACAGTTAGATGGAATTGCATGAAAAGACAAACAGTTGAACTTGTTATACTTTCTTTGTGGACAAATTCCTCCAGGGGGTGACAACAAAGAGAAATGAAGAGGCAGCTACAGTATCTAACTGGTTGCCTGTGGATGCCAGATATGACCCTCTTCTCTATTTTAGTCCAGTATACCCTGTTACGAACTGGCTCTCCATATGTTGTGGGCATGATGTTTTGGGAGTTATTTTAAGTGTTCCTCTTTCTTTTCTTGATGCAAGGAACCCTCTTAGAGAGAAGTATATGAATTTTCTTTCTTTTTCCATTCATAGAAGGCCTCCAATTCTCCTCTTTGTATGATGGTGTTCAGTTCAGTTCAGTCACTCAGTCATGTCTGACTCTTTGTGACCCATGAACTGCAGCATGCCAGGCCTTCCTGTCCATCACCAACTGCCAGAGTCTATCCAAACTCATGTCCATTGAGTCGGTGATGCCATCCAATCATCTCAGCCTCTGTTGTC
The DNA here is from genome assembly GCA_006410875.1 of Neotragus pygmaeus. Taxonomy (NCBI): domain Eukaryota; kingdom Metazoa; phylum Chordata; class Mammalia; order Artiodactyla; family Bovidae; genus Neotragus; species Neotragus pygmaeus. The sequence goes on along the minus strand of SJYV01056324.1, from coordinate 526,215 downwards.
CCCTTCTCCTCCTGCCCTCAATCTTTCCCAGAATCAGGGTCTTTTTGCATCAGATGGCTAAAGTTTTGGAGTTTCAGCTTCAGCATCAGTCCTTCCAAAGAACACCCAGGACTGATTTCCTTTAGGATGGACTGNCGACTGAGCGACTTCACTTTCATTTTCATGCATTGGAGAAGGAAATGGCAACCCACTCCAGTGTTCTTGCCTGGAGAATCCCAGGGATGGGGGAGCCCAGTGGGCTGCCGTCCATGGGGTCGCACAGAGTCAGACACGACTGAAGCGACTTAGCAGCAGCAGCAGCAGCCATGGGCTTCCCAGGTGGCTCAGTGGTAAAGAACCTACATGCAATGCAGGAGATGCATATTTGTAGCTATGAGTGAGGGAGTGAGTGAAAGTCGTTCAGTCGTGTCCGACTCTTTGAGACCCCATGGAATGTAGCCCTCCAGGTTCCTCTGTCCATGGAATTCTCCAGGCAAGGTACTGGAGTGCCTTGCTGTTCTTTTCTCCAATTTGTAGCTATACTACTTAAAAATTGAATAATAAATATTTTACTTCTAATAGCACCTTGTCTAATTTGTGAGATATAAAAGTAGATCTATCATTCACTATTGTTTAATATAATCCATTATTTTCAGAATCTGTTTAATAAATTATGATGCATAGCATTAATTTTAAGATTTTAAATTATATTTTAACTAGTTAGGAATTAAATATATATTTATATTAGTAGATGACAGAACAAAAATCCTGTTAAATACCTAATTTCATGTTAATTGTTCTGAGCCAAAAAAATCTACTTAACCACATTAACGTATTTTTGTTATTAATTTAAAAATAAATTAGCCTCTAAACTCAAAGGAAGTCTGGCCTAAAATAATTTAAACAATGCTATAGACCAAAGTTCTCTCTTAAATATCCTGTCCCTCTTTGCACTTTTCACAAATCAATAATTAAATATTTACCTAAATATCGTAAAGTATATAACGGAAACAAAATAGCAGATATGTTCTGAACTGGACCATTATAGTGTTCTTCCAAAGCACATTTGAATGCCTGAAACACGATGGTTTCCACAAGACTTCTTGAGACAAATAGCATTGTGGGGATGAGAAACTTAACTCTGCAGAGCAGAAACCACCATTTATCTAACACCCTCCAGGCTGTCATTGTTGCCCTGTGACAGCACTGTATCTGAGCACTTGACTCCCAGCTCCAAAAGAAGACTACATTTCTCCACTTCCCTTAGTAGGATGGTTATACGAATGTCTTACAACAAATGAATGAAAGTATACAGAAATTTCTGCATGAAACCAGTTCCTTCAAACCCATGATAATCTTGAACTATCATGGGCCTTTTTGGACCAAATCCATGAGAGCAACATTCCAGATTATTGTTATCCTGAACCAGTGGTGGCTTTCAGAATACCATCAACTATTCCTTCAAATGTCTAATGGAAGAGATGTAAATATGTACCTTAATTCAGCTATTGTTTTCAACATCTATATTGCTCTTAACCAAGGAATGTCTTACCAACTTAACAATATATATATATCCTATTCTATCTAAATATTCAAGGGGAAAATATTAAGTATACTTATAGAGACTCAGTTATGTCCGACTCTTTGTGACCCCATGAACTGTAGCCCACCAGGCTCCTCTGTCCATGGAATTGGAATTATCCAGGCAAGAATACTGGAGTGGATTGCCATTCCCTTTTCCAGGGGATCTTCCCAACCCAGGGATCAAATCCGAGTCTCCTGCATTAGAGGCAGACTCTTTATTGTCTGAGCCACCAGAGAAGCCCTATTAAGTATAGTGTCCCCATAAAATGAAGCATCCGGCCATTACAAATTATATCTTTGCAAATAAGAAGACCTTGTTGTAATTTAAACAAAACCACAGGATTTAATTTTCTAACATCATCTCAAATGTAAAAACACACAGAAAACTGTATGTAAGTAAAGTATCCAAAATATCGATTGTGTTTTTACATGTGAATGTTTTAAATTAAATATTCCAAATAAATCCAAATAAAAAGGAGCAGGAATTATTTTCATAATTAGAAAAATTAGCCTTTTAAAATTATATTTTATTTTTTCTCTCAGGTATCTCTCATCTTTATTATGTCATTAAGTTTCCTAATATTGCAATGGAATTAAAATCTACTTCTCTAGTGTCACCAACGAAAGCTTCTACATGCTATACTCAGACATTTAATTTAGTTTCACAATTGTCAATTAGAAATAGCTACATTAATAGCGCTAAGCTAATAATATGACTACTGATCATTTCCCTTCTTTCTTCAGTTTTCCTCCACTGATTAGAGGTTGATACACCTTCCTGCAATGCTGCTATAACTCTTGTTCCCACTGCCCTTTGTGTTTATCAAAGGACCAGGCTGCTGATAGATCATTAATATAGATTCTTACATTTTTCCAGTCAATGTCCTAACCCTTAGTGTTTTCCTCAACTGTAGTTGCTTTTCTCCTACTTGGATGTTTGGTTCAAATGCTCCTGTCCAATGAAACCTAACAAGATTTCTCTAAACAGACGTTCATATATTCATTTGTGCAATAATATACTTCGACCACCTTCTACATTCAAACATATCAGAGGGCTGCTATTCAATGATAAATAAAAGAGATCTTTCTCATAGTTAAATACAAATGAGGAAACAAATACAATTTTAAATAATCCAGGTCATTGAATACAATAGCTTATTTAGACCAGAAAAACAAGGATGTGGGTGATGAAAATAGGCTTATTTAGACTGAATGGTTGGTGGAGAAGGATTCCTCTTTAAGATGATAAGATTTGGACTGAAAACTAAATAATAAGGGGCTTTGCTAGTGGTTTAGTGGTAAAAAATCTGTCTGCAATGCAGGAGACTCGGGGCTCCATGACTGGGTTGGGAAGATCCCCTGGAAGAGGTCATGGCAACCCAGGCCGGTATTCTTGCCTGGACAGAGAAATCTGGTGGGCTACAGTCCATAGGGTCACAAAGAGTCAGACACACCGAAGTGACTGAACATGCATGCACACTAAATAATAAAAGAAGTTATTCTGGGTATATGCTTTCTATGATAAACAACTCATTATAGGAACTAGTGAACTGGATTTAAAAATTCTCAAGATCTGTGACCACATCTTTTCATTGTTATATTACAAAAATTAGAGCAATATTTGCTCTCTATGAGATAATGATATCTCTAATGAGATAATAAACAATGATGTTTATTGAATATATCATACATGACTAAATAGTTTTTTCTCCTTCTACTGAAAGCTAGATAATCAAAATTCAAGGAAAATTTTTTCTGCTCATATACTCTGCATAAGAATGATGATTTACACAAAAACACATCTGCAGAAATGAGAGTTAAAAATCACTGCTTAGCTAATATGTCCTTTGTGCCACTATTGGCATCTTATATACAGTAGCTAAACGATCACAGGAGAAGGAAATGGCAAGCCACTCCAGTATTCTTGTCTGGAGAATCCTGTGTACTGAGGAGCCTGGTGGGCCCCTGTCCATGGGGTCGCACAGAGTTGGACACGACTGAAGCAACTTCGCAGTAGCAGCAGCAAAGCATCACAACTATGTTCTCAGGCAAGTACCATGGCTCTCATTCTACAAACTTTGAAACACTGGTTCCAGAGATTTATAAAAGCTATTCAAGATCACAAGGCCGTTACGTGGTAATATCAGGATTTTAAACAAGGTTTACTTCAGGCACCAACTCCAATGTACTGTGTGTGCATCGGTTGCTCAGTCATGTCCCACTCTGCAAACCCATGGACGGTAGCCTGCCACACTCCTCTGTCCATGGAATTCTTCAGGCAAGAATACTAGATTGGTGAGCCATTCACTTCTCCAGGGGATTTTCCTGACCCAGGGATCGAACCCGTGTCTGCCATACTGCAGGCAGATTCTTTACCATCTGAGCCACTAGGGTAGCCCCCTCCAATGCATTACTGGTTTTAAACATGTGGCCCCAGAACAATAGCATCAGCAACATATGCAAATTTGTTATTAAAGGAAACTCATGGATCTCACTTCAGACCTACTAAATCAGAAACTAGGGGTGGGGTCCAGCAGTCCTCATTTCCAAGCCCTCCAAATGATTTGAATGTGCACTGAAGTTGAAAAACCATTCACTCTAAGACAACAACAAAAACACTAAATGTCTTACTCAGCTCAGGACTTTCTTCTATTGTAAACTAATTTTGATATCCAGTGTAAAGTTTAACTATGTTCATTACAGAAAAAGCATCTGGAATGCACAAAGTGAATTTTCAAGGAAAAACATGTGTTTATATGCTTTGGGGCATAAACAGGTGGAAAGTACTAAATTATATTCCTTGGCTAGAAGATAAAGATGTTCCCCCGTCTCCATTCAAAGACTGAATTTACGTGAAACAGTTTTAGAAATTATACTGTGATTTAAAAAAGAAAAAAAAGAAACAATGAGAAAGATATTTCTTAAGTTCTGAGCAAGAGATAAATGCCAGGAGGCTGAACAGAAATGTGATTAAATAGAATTTAGCAGTCTTAAAAATATGAGGGGAAACACATTTAAAAGTATTGATAATGTTCCCCTCAAAATTTTATATTATTAATCAAATGAAAATTTTAGAGCAATTTATACTGATTTTTTAAAATGCTGTTTTGTTCAGAATAAATGAACAGATGTTGAGTGGTCTTAAGTTTCAGATCACAAAACACCTCCCTTTATATGTACAATTTGTAGGAAATATAAAGCAAATCCGTGTTAAACAGAATTATCACAGGCTCTTTACCTGCCTGAAACCATGTGTCCCTTATCATGTGACCTCAGGCAAGGGACAAAGAAGTCATTCATCTCAAATTTTCTTCATGCGTGAAACACAGAGATGACTTCCAGTTTTTCCTTTTGCATTAGAAATGAATGAACCAAAATATAAAATCTATGCTTCTGATTTTTAATTTTATCATGATTTTAATACTCTCAAAAGTTTTCTCAGTTTTAGGTAAATGTATAAGTGACAGTAAATACCCTATTCATTTAAACATAGGTATTATTTACATAGAACAAAAATAAATGTTAGTGTTTCTCTGGATGTGGGATTGAAGAAGGGACCTTGATGTGGAATGGTTTATACAGAAATGTGTGGATATCAATAAACATTGATCATGGGCTGAGACTGTCAATCATGGAGTTAAACACAAGTGACAAAGAATAAGAGCCAAATGGGGAGAAAAACCTCAAGGAAGAAAATGAGATGGGATCAAGGTTAGACTTAGCATCAGTGATGAGGGGTAAGATATAAAAAATAGAAGCTTGTGGTTGAAAGACAAGTTTCTGAGTAAAAGCTGGTAGAGTAGCTACTATAAAAAAATAACTTATTCCTAAAAGCTGGAAGCAATTTCCCTCATATGATTTTTCATAAATGATAAATATTTTAAAATTTCCCTTTATTTTAATTAATTTCCCAAGAATACATACTATAAAACAAACAACTCTTATGCTTAGAAAGAGAAAAAATAGTTACCAAGCTACTTTTATTTTCATTCTTCAAGATAACCTGTTTAAATTTACTTTATGACTGAATTCTTGGTACATTGCCACCCATGGGCTCAAAATATTCAAAAACCAATATCTTATTTATTCCATTTAAAGTGATAGAAAGGTGCAAAATGATAAATCCTATTGAAGGCAACTGTAAACAATATTTGATACATATATACTGAAACTTGTTATAAGTAACAAACGACTTAGATAGAGCACATTTAACACTGTCTGGCAATGAACATTCATTATGGGAATATCACAGCAGATGAGACTGCGGTAGATAGTAAACCATCAATCAGATGTGACCCCACAACAAATTGTACCTCATCAACTGCTTTAATATGTCATGAAGCTTCCAAATAGACATCACTGAAGCATTTGTTAAGCCCAAACTACTTTTTCACTGACAAAGCTAAAGACATTTGGTATTTTCATTTATATGTAATATCAAAAGGAGTCGATGTGATCTAGTCAACCAAAATAGAATTTCTATAAGGATGGGCCATTGAAATTCAGACCTTAGTTTATTTACACAAATTACGTTAATGACGGTCTTTTATTTTTGACAAGTTTGCAAGATGAAGAATATATTTAGATGCTGAAATTCCAAAAAAAGTCAACATTATTATCATATTAGTTACAAAAATATTTTTTTTTTTGCTTAAGCACAATGGAAGCAAAAATGTCCTTTCCACTTATATGCCTATTATAAAACCAAGTATTAAAACCTTCCCAAATAATACTGCAAGAAAAGTAAAAATAAAAATAGCATAGTTGAATACTCATATACTCATACAGGCATGATAATCATACCATCAAGAAATGCTTCTTTGTGGTACCAAAAAATGCTTATTGCAAAAAACCAATAATCGAGCTTAGTCTTCTGATATTAAAGAATCTCACTTATTTCTTCTGTCACATTAATTAGTTATGAACTTTGTTTATCTTTGCAATTAATTAGGATTATTCCTCTTTCTCCTGCAAATATGCATAGTTCTGTTTTATTTTGTTTTAATCTGTTCTTCCGTCGACTACAAGGCGCTCATTTAGTTTCCACTCCACAGGGCCCCTTCTCAGCTGATGTCCATGTCTTATGTGATCCATAGCTTGAGAATCATTTTTCAAACATGGATTTTAATAAACCTACATAGATATAAGAAACTGATACTAGTATTTATTTGAAAGAATTGAACTTTCACATTCTAGCATTCAGAAAATGTCTTGGAGGTATACTGTGTATTTTGCATGATAAACTGGATGCCTGAAAGCTAGATTCTCTTGCTAGTTAGGCTTTTGAAAATATCCCAGTGTGATCACAGGGAAGACTGAGCGACAACCGTCTTAAGGAAATGTACTGCTCCTCCTGAGAAAGTAAATCAAAAGGACTTTGCAGAGGATTCAGAAAAGAGGGCTCTAGAGTCTATTCTTTTTTTTCTCTCTCCAATTAGAAGTACGTGTTTAACCTGAGGAAAATTGCTTTCAGAATTTCTATTAAGTTTTACACAAAAATTTACCACGAAGCCCACTTCTTGCAAGTTCCTGCTAAGTGTGCCAAACCACAAAGCAGGGCTCCCCACTAACTCTGAGCTGTTCCTCTGGCAGGTCATATAGGCAACTAAGACCAAGAAGAATGCCTTTCCACTACTGATTTCCCTGGCTAACGAAATGGCACGTTTTCTGTTTTCTATAAAAGATCCTGAGGCTCTAGTCCTGGGTTCCTCTGCTATAGCCCCATCTGGCCCTGTTGTATTCGATGCCCTGTGGGATTTGAGGGCAGGAGAAATGAAGCCATCACACCCATGCTTGTGCTGTTTGCCATGCTATGCTGTGAGTGTACAATTTTGTTAACTGGGTTGCTCTGACTCACTGAGATTTCTTGTTTATTCTTGGGGACTCTTGAGTTCTGGCAAATGAATTCTGGCAGCAGAGACATTTGTTTCAGAGTCTTGCTACTTGTCACCATCCTTTAGGAGTTTGGAGATCTCCCATGACAACTAGTGGCATAACTGATAAAAACAGAATGCTATATTAATAGTTTATATTAGGAAACTAACATGCTNCACTAAGTTTGAATGCATTTAATTTTTTTTTTTTTTTTTTGAGGGCTTCCCTGATAGCTCAGTTGGTAAAGAATCCGCCTGCAATGCAGGACACCCTGGTTCAGTTCCTGGGTCAGGAAGATCCCCTGGAAAAGGGATAGGCTACCCACTCCAGTATTCTTGGGCTTCCTGTGTGGCTCAGCTGGTAATTTCTTCAAAGAATTTTTTTTTTAAGAAATATTTATTGAAAAGCCACTGTTAGTTACTTAACATACACTATCTTACTTGTTCCACACAAAATAACTCTGTGAATATGCTGAACATTACAGGTGAGATCAGACACATTCAGAGGGGTACAACTGTGGACAAGAATACTGAGGATTACAGGAATCAATAACTCCCCTTTGAGTATACACTTAATAAATAAATGATGGGGATGTAAACAGAAATTTGATGTCTTTGTTATTCCTTGATGACACTCTAAAATAGATTTAGCAAGTGTGAGCTACCACACCACAACANAACTGTGGACAAGAATACTGAGGATTACAGGAATCAATAACTCCCCTTTGAGTATACACTTAATAAATAAATGATGGGGATGTAAACAGAAATTTGATGTCTTTGTTATTCCTTGATGACACTCTAAAATAGATTTAGCAAGTGTGAGCTACCACACCACAACATTATTTTAATTAGCTTTAAAGGCATCTGTAAGATATTGAAGCCAAATGATTATAATAAAAACTGTAGGGATTTAAGCTACAATAGGATGGATAGAAATGCATCTTCCCTATTAGTACTTCTCTAATAGTACATCTTTTGATGATTTAATTCTTAATAGTCTAGTCAAATCTAGTTGAAAGCGAATGACAGTTACAAGTAAAACTGACTTCTAGTGATTTCACCACATGTTTTTTAACCTAATTATTAAAAGTTAAATTTTTGCTTCAGAAAAATAGGCTACCACTTCCAAATTACTTAACTCAATACCCATTCACCTGCCTAGATTCTTCAAACAGATGAATAAAATCTTACTTTTATATATACATAAGGCATTTAAATTACAATAGTAAATTTTATAGATCATCCAATAATTTAATTATGATACCAAGAACTCTTTAGAACATATATTGAGGTTTCAAATGACATGTTTATATCCCTTTTAAAGTGAAAGTGAAGTCGCTCAGTCGTGTCCGACTCTTTGCAACCCCATGTACTGTAGCCTACCAGGCCCCTCCCTCCATGGGATTATCCAGGCAAGAGTAGTGGAGTGGGTTGCCATTTCCTTTTCCAGGGGATCTTCCCGATCCAGGGATCAAACCCAGGTCTCCTGCATTCCAGGCTGCCGCTTTAACCTCTGAGCCAAACTTCTTTAAAAATGTATGACAACTGATAAATAGCTGAGAAATATTATAATCACATAACTTACACTCACAGAGTTTAATCCAGCTCTTATAAAATATGGACTGTCTATACAGAGTATGGAATTCTTGTGGCTCAGATGGTAAAGAATCTGCCTGCAAAGCAGCAGACCTGGGCTCGATCCCTGGGTCAGAAAGGTCCCCTGGAGAAGGAAATGGCAACCGCTCTAGTATTCTTCCCTGGAGAATTCGATGGACATAGGAGTCGGGTGAGCTATAGTCCATGGGATAGCAAAGAGTCAGACATGAATGAACAACTAACCTTTTCACTTTCATACAAAACATAATCATATATACATATATACACTAATTTTTATATACACAAACTAATTTATTACAGTAATACAGAATCATTTAATAGCTTTGTTGCAAAGTATTTTTCATTGTCAAATAAACCACTCAAGAAGATGCTTTGCACACTATACATTATATAAGGCAAATAGTTTTAAGTAACAGTGACATTATACTTTATTAAATTCTTCACAATAAGAAATCAAATCACAACTCAAACTTTAATTCCAGCACACAATTTTGTGTCACTGCTTTTGTTTTTAGGCTATTAAAATACAAATGTTGCAGATGTAATGAGGCAGGAATTCTAGAGGTCTACAATCTAATTAGTATCTACAAAATTACTCAGGTAATTTGCACCAGGTTTTGGCCCCCAAATACAACAGTCATCACATGACATATCTTACCAAGACCTGCTACAGCCACTTGTTTCCAGCTCTATAAATTCTAGTTCACTCTTTGCCCAACTCTCAAAGCTATACTTAATGGATTCTGTTGTTATTTCCATTAATTCTCAATATGCTGCCCATTAGAATCAGATTGGTTACTTTATATTCCCCAAATGTAGCATACTGTTGGCCTGGGTCAGTGGTCTGGCTACAAAATATACTATTCGATAACATTAGGCAAATTGTTCATGTCAAATGTAGAGTCAAAACTATAGTTTTTCCAAATAGTTATGTACTGATATGAGAACTGGACCGTAAAGAAGGATGGGCATTGAAGAATTGATGCTTTTGAAATATGATGCTGGAGAAGACTCTTGAGAGTCCACTGGACAACAGGGGGATCAAACCAGTCAATGCTAAAGGAAATCAACTCTGAATATTCCTTGGAAGGACTGAACCTGAAGCTCTAATACTTTTGATGAGAAGAGCTGACTCATTGGAAAAAAACCCTGATGCTGGGAAAGACCGAGAACAGGAGGAGAAGGGAGTGATAGAAAATGAGATGATTGAGTGGCATCATTGACTCAATGGACATGAGTCTGTGCAAACTCTGGGAGATTGTGAAGGACAGGGAAGCCTGGCATTCTGTAGTCCTTTGGGTCATGAGTGGTCAGACATGACTTTGCGACTGAAAGACAACAGTGACAAATATGGGTAACAGTATCTTTTGGATAGAGTTGATGCAAGTATTATGTTACAGAAATAGAGAATGTTCTTTTAGAAAGGAAAATAAAATAAAACAAAAACCTGCTCAGCTATATATAGCTCTGTATTTCCCTGATCTCATTATTCTGGCTATTATCATCTGAAAAATCTTTCCCTTTTATATTTATCTATTTATTCAAAGCCTTAAAAAGCTACATACACATAATCTGCAGCTCATTTACTGTGCTGGTTGTTTTTCCAACTGTTTTTTTATGCCTATCTTCTCTGATCATTTAAATTACGTTTCTCTCAAGAGCATTCAATAAACATTTGTTTGATGAATGAATATATATATTTTAGGTTTTCAGCTACACTTTATAAGCACAGTTTAGGCATATAGATGGACATAAAAACATTTTACTAATAGTATGGTACACATTGATCTACCTTGAATGTACATAACATCTTTGGGGACCTTGCATGGAAATGCACAATTAGCAAAACTCTTTATCTGACAGTACAGCAAATGTAAATCATCACACTTGGCCATCAACAACCTCAGCCCCAAATGTCTGCAAGTATCTCTCTACTGGTCCATGCAGTCCCTAAACAGGAGTGGGACATTCTGTTCGATAAATAAAAATCTGTACTGGGTAGCCAGAGGCAATTCTCAGGCCCCTATGGATTCTACAAGGCATTTCAGTTACATTCTTGATTGCCCTAAAATAAATTCTTTATTAGCTGCCAACTATTACATTAGAGAACGCCTGATGTGCCCCTGTCTCCAGAACAGAATCTTGGATTTTGCCCAGCTTGATAACTACTTCTTTGATGACAGAGTTTTTGACATTGATCTGAAAGGGATTCTACCAAGCATATGTAGGGTCTATCCTAATAGTCTATGAGGTGAATGCTTCATAAATTGACAGAAGGAATACATTTTTATACTCAACCTGGCAACATGTCAAGAGCTATACACTGGCATTACTGAATTAACTCATTTAATCTTTATATTTTCCTGAATAATAATACTAGGCAAAAATTTTATCATGTGAGAATATAGGCTTATTCATTTAGCATTTTTACAGAGACAGAATTCAAGATGTAGTCATTCAAATAAATGTTATTCATAAATGCATAGTTTTCTTGGTATATATGTCTGCACACTGTTGGATAACATCCCACTTATTTCTACAAAAAATAAAAATAAAAACACAAAACTTCATTACATAATGCAGTCTGAAACATATATGCAAGGCTAAATTTGATGTATAGATTTTTAGAAAAATTAGACTAGATTTCAGACTGAATCTGTTAAGTATAAATCACATCCTGCCTCAAAAGTAAAGTGTTCACAACTACTTTCCCCCTATTATCAATACCAGTTGTTTTTCCCTTCTAATCCTAGAATATAGACTGCTTCCAAGACCATATCAACATGTTATGTCTCATCTAGTCACTCAGTCATGTGTGACTCTTTGCAACCCTATGGACTGTAGCCCGTCAGGCTACTCTGTTCATGGAATTCTCTAGGCAGGAATACTGGAGTCAGTTGCCAGTTTCTTTTCCAGGAGACCTTCCTAACCGAGGAAATGAACTTGGGTCTCACACTGCAGACAGATTCTTTGCCATCTGAGCCACCATATCATCAGGCCTTTCTACATACCAAAGTTCCCAAATTGCTAATTTGAAATTTATATTTTAAGGTGAGTCGTTTCAGCTATTCAATAGCTAAAAATATTTTGAGACAGCCAGTTGCTTTCTCATTTTAAAAAGAGGGGGAACAAATAGAAAAGACAGAGCAAAAGAACATAAATTAAAAAAAAAANAAAAAACCCTGATGCTGGGAAAGACCGAGAACAGGAGGAGAAGGGAGTGATAGAAAATGAGATGATTGAGTGGCATCATTGACTCAATGGACATGAGTCTGTGCAAACTCTGGGAGATTGTGAAGGACAGGGAAGCCTGGCATTCTGTAGTCCTTTGGGTCATGAGTGGTCAGACATGACTTTGCGACTGAAAGACAACAGTGACAAATATGGGTAACAGTATCTTTTGGATAGAGTTGATGCAAGTATTATGTTACAGAAATAGAGAATGTTCTTTTAGAAAGGAAAATAAAATAAAACAAAAACCTGCTCAGCTATATATAGCTCTGTATTTCCCTGATCTCATTATTCTGGCTATTATCATCTGAAAAATCTTTCCCTTTTATATTTATCTATTTATTCAAAGCCTTAAAAAGCTACATACACATAATCTGCAGCTCATTTACTGTGCTGGTTGTTTTTCCAACTGTTTTTTTATGCCTATCTTCTCTGATCATTTAAATTACGTTTCTCTCAAGAGCATTCAATAAACATTTGTTTGATGAATGAATATATATATTTTAGGTTTTCAGCTACACTTTATAAGCACAGTTTAGGCATATAGATGGACATAAAAACATTTTACTAATAGTATGGTACACACTGATCTACCTTGAATGTACATAACATCTTTGGGGACCTTGCATGGAAATGCACAATTAGCAAAACTCTTTATCTGACAGTACAGCAAATGTAAATCATCACACTTGGCCATCAACAACCTCAGCCCCAAATGTCTGCAAGTATCTCTCTACTGGTCCATGCAGTCCCTAAACAGGAGTGGGACATTCTGTTCGATAAATAAAAATCTGTACTGGGTAGCCAGAGGCAATTCTCAGGCCCCTATGGATTCTACAAGGCATTTCAGTTACATTCTTGATTGCCCTAAAATAAATTCTTTATTAGCTGCCAACTATTACATTAGAGAACGCCTGATGTGCCCCTGTCTCCAGAACAGAATCTTGGATTTTGCCCAGCTTGATAACTACTTCTTTGATGACAGAGTTTTTGACATTGATCTGAAAGGGATTCTACCAAGCATATGTAGGGTCTATCCTAATAGTCTATGAGGTGAATGCTTCATAAATTGACAGAAGGAATACATTTTTATACTCAACCTGGCAACATGTCAAGAGCTATACACTGGCATTACTGAATTAACTCATTTAATCTTTATATTTTCCTGAATAATAATACTAGGCAAAAATTTTATCATGTGAGAATATAGGCTTATTCATTTAGCATTTTTACAGAGACAGAATTCAAGATGTAGTCATTCAAATAAATGTTATTCATAAATGCATAGTTTTCTTGGTATATATGTCTGCACACTGTTGGATAACATCCCACTTATTTCTACAAAAAATAAAAATAAAAACACAAAACTTCATTACATAATGCAGTCTGAAACATATATGCAAGGCTAAATTTGATGTATAGATTTTTAGAAAAATTAGACTAGATTTCAGACTGAATCTGTTAAGTATAAATCACATCCTGCCTCAAAAGTAAAGTGTTCACAACTACTTTCCCCCTATTATCAATACCAGTTGTTTTTCCCTTCTAATCCTAGAATATAGACTGCTTCCAAGACCATATCAACATGTTATGTCTCATCTAGTCACTCAGTCATGTGTGACTCTTTGCAACCCTATGGACTGTAGCCCGTCAGGCTACTCTGTTCATGGAATTCTCTAGGCAGGAATACTGGAGTCAGTTGCCAGTTTCTTTTCCAGGAGACCTTCCTAACCGAGGAAATGAACTTGGGTCTCACACTGCAGACAGATTCTTTGCCATCTGAGCCACCATATCATCAGGCCTTTCTACATACCAAAGTTCCCAAATTGCTAATTTGAAATTTATATTTTAAGGTGAGTCGTTTCAGCTATTCAAAAGCTAAAAATATTTTGAGACAGCCAGTTGCTTTCTCATTTTAAAAAGAGGGGGAACAAATAGAAAAGACAGAGCAAAAGAACATAAATTAAAAAAAAACCAGTATAAATCATCTAGAAGTTAATAAGTAATCTATAGAACAGTTTGAATGCTGGACCTGAGCTTAGTGAGGTTGATGTGATTTTGCTATAACATCAAGAAGAAAATAAGTTCAGAATACAATTTGTATATTTGTACTTTTACTTCCTGCTTCCCTTAGCCCTCTACCACTCAATAGCACCAAGGCCAACCTTAGTTTAGTTCTGCTGTTTTAACCTCACAGTCACTTACCTTACTTAGATAGCGGAAGGGAAAGAAAATTGCTTTTCCCATCTCCAACTTAGCCAAAAAGTTTAAAAATCATAAAATACAAGCTCCTAGAGGATAGGGATTTGTATGTATGTATATATAGTTTTGTTACTGCTTTGGAGAAACCAATTTTTGAATGCCTATTTAATAAGCAGCTTTCAAAAACTCAATGTGGAATGGCTATAGCAATCCCTTTTATGTGGTGAAAATGTCTGTCCTTTGTAAGAGAATAGTTCAGGACTTTGGATCTTTGATTTGACTTTTACATTACAACTCTAGAATTGCGATCTTTCATATATTTTTGTTAAATTTTGCTCCCAGATAAAGGTAACACTATGAACTATTGTGGTTAAATGGCTAAAGGACAAATTAGATGAGGCCATGTTGTTGTTGTTTAGTCACTCGGTTGTGTGCAAGTGTCTGTGATCCTGTGGGCTGAAGCCCACCAGGCCCTCTAGCCATGGGATTTCCCAGGCAGGAATACTGGAGTGGGTTGCCATTTCTTCCTGCAAGGGATCTGACCATCCCAGTGATCGGAGCCCTCTCTCCTGCTTGGCAGCCTGATTCTTCACCGCTGAGCCACCAGGGAACCCAGTTGAGGCACGGGCCCTGCTGAGCGCTCTGGTCTCTGAAAATGTAACAAACTTTAGATGTAATGTGCTCGTTTCTTTCCTTTTCAGAAATAAGATCTCTTGTTTGGATGACCTTAGTTTCTTTTCTTTTTTTTTTACATTTTAATTTATTTTATTTTTTTAAATTAATTAATTATTTATTTATTTTACTTTATTCTACTTTACAATACTGTATTGGTTTTGCCATACATCGACATGAATCCACCCACAGGTGTATACGAGCTCCCAGTCCTGAATCCCCCCCGCCACCTCCCACCCCACATTGTCTCTCTGGATCATCCCCGTGCACCAGCCCCAAGCATCCTGCATCCTGCATCAAACATAGACCTTGGTTTCTTAACCAAACAAAAATCTTTAACACATAAAAGATTCCCCAGTCTCAAATGATCAAGGTTACTATTTGATTCACATAATCTTTAATTGGGCCTTCCCCGGTGCTACAATGGTAAAGAATTGGCTGGCCATTGCAGGAGATACAAGAGACATGGGTTCAATCTCAGGATTGGTAAGATCTCCTGGAGTAGGAAATGGCAACCTACCCTACTGTTCTTTCATGAGTATGCACACACACACACACACACACACACACACACACACACACACTCTTTAAATAACTTAAGCAAACAGGCCTTATTGTAAACTCTCATCACTTTCTGAATTTCTGTTTTGAAACTGTAATTCTTTATCAAGTAACAAAACCTGTGGATATAACTATACTTCACGTTCTTTTCTCCTTTTTAAAAAATACTCACATAACTTTGAAGGTTGAAGGTTTGAATTTGAAAACTAAAAAGACAAAATTGCTCTCAGATGGAGGCCTAACGTGTGCCAAGATCCATCCTGAAGCAAAAATTTTATGGCTCAGTTGCGTAAACCCTTTGAAAATGTAGCTTATAATGGAAGTGCTGAAATGGATTCAAGAACCCCTCCACTAATATATCTAAGGTATTTCACTACTGTCAATGTATCTCACTTTTAAAAATTAAATAACCACTTATTTCTTTTTTAAGTGTCTGAACAAAATTTTCTTTGTGGAATTTGGCTAATGAATCATCTCTCTGGAGTGGAGACAGGTAGGAACCGATGGATACACACAGAGATTTACACTCATATCCGATTGCGGTGGTGTGAACTATACATTAATATTTGCAGACTACATTTTTACAGGTATATTCTGACTTTATAAAGGACATTCAACTCACAAAACTATATTCTTTAAAATGGATCAGCGCTCTATTTTCCTGGGTAGTAGTTTTCCCCATTTCTGGTAAAAGCGTGTTTTTCTATTTGCAAGTTGAATGTAAATAACTTCTTTCTAGCTACTTTCTAACATAAAGAACACATCAAACTCTTTCCAAATTTCCCCAGCCCCCAATTTATATCCAATACAAAATGCATTTTAAGTAAATATTACATGAAATTTCATAATCACATAGCAATAAAAGTTACATTAATAATAAATAGATAAAATAAAAATTTGAGGTCAAAAGTGAAAGAATGAATTAGAATAAAAGACCAATATGCCTGTGGATAAGATATACTCAGGTCATAATTTCTAAGACCAAGAAAAGTCTATTATGCTCAAGCACCAAGTTTTTCTTATCAAACTCTCACATACATTTTGCTGATTTTCTCAAATGCTGTTTTTCAAATAGCATTAGAGAACATGAGCAAATTTTTCAACAGATCTTAGTATGGCTGTTAAGCATACTCTTTGATTTCTGTATCTAAAAAATACTCTCATCTGTTTGAAATTATAGAAAAAAACACTCATTTCAGGCTTAGCTTTGGAATTTACTCTTCAGTTGTAGGGAAGATAAGGTATTAAATCTATTTATTGCATGCAGATGGAGATTAAATAATTTAAACAAATGAAAAACAGAAGTAGTTATTATACACAGTACAAAGAACACTCTACATTTTGCATGAATATTCATACTGCTCAGTTTCCAGATTCACTATCTCACATTATAAATTATTTTAGAACAACAACGTTGCTTTCTTTTTTCCCTATTGCACTACTTCCTACATGAGTCTGCCAGACTTTTCCAAGTTTTAAAATACTATAAATACATTCACATTTTTTCTATAACTAAAACTGAAATTTAAATGATATAGTAAATGTAGAGTGATAAAAATGATTGCCCAACATTAGAAAGGTAAGTTATAGCACCAATTCAAAGTTTTTTTTTTAAGTGTAATTAACACCTAATGTCATTGAATATCTTATTCCAAGCCTGATTTTTCAAATACTTTGCTCATGTATCAAATAATATTTATTGAGTCTCTAGTAAGTGCAAGATTTCATGTTAATAAAAATGAATTAAAGACAAAATTTCTCTTCAAATAACTTGGGAAATGCCAAACATGTAAGACATGTATACCCATAAAAACTGACAGCTGTCTAATCTAAATGAAATGTCCTAACATTCAAAATATTAAATATTACTTTCAGCACATGGTTGAGGGGTATTTGAGCTGGAGGTCGGGTGCTACCCTAGAGGTAAAGGGGCATTCCAGAAAAAACATCAAAGGCAAAATTATCCAATTATGTTTATTCAAACCAAGAAGTCTTAATTTATTTTAGTAATTGAGAAAGAGAAAATCATCAGTCTTCAGTTTTATTCATGAAAATCTACTTCTTACACAATAACAAGGAATGCAAAATATTGGATTGTGTGAGGTGCTTACTAAAAGTAAATATTTTACTAGCTCATGTAACTAGGAAAAACTTCAGAAATAATAACATAAATATAAGCTTATAGGTGTCATGTACCAGCACATAGTTAAATTATTTTAAGTTTTAAGGTAAAAAACAAACAAAAAATCTAACTCTAAATAATTGTCAAAATGTACATACAATCTAAACTAGCACCCTCTGAATATGACTGCTTCAATGCACCATGAAGTAAAATAACATAATGGCATAGAATGCTCATAAAACATTCTAACCCTTCACAGAGAGGGGAGGATAACTGCCAGAGAAGTTTTCTTTGCTCAGCAAAAATAGACACGGACAACCGGCTGCTGTAATTTATAAAAGGAAGTATGAATGTTCTGTGAAAGAATCTTCTGAATTGTCAAAAGTTTTGATAACTTCATGCTCTGTTGCCATAGTTTAACTCATATCATAACTGAGATGCCTCAGTGATCTCAACAGACTCCTTCAGGAGGTTCAAAGGAGTCAAGGTTAAGAGAAGGTGCTGGATGGGAATTAAGCACCAGAGGAGGAGGGGTGTAGGCCCCTCCCCTTGCACAATAGGGAGGTGGCCCCGCCCCTTAGCTTGATCCGTGACTGTGCTGATTTACCAGTGTTTCAGCTACCCAGCTTTTCACTTTCCTGCATTGGAGAAGGAAATGGCAACCCACTCCAGTGTTCTTGCCTGGAGAATCCCAGGGACGGGGGAGCCTGGTGGACTGCCATCTATGGGGTCGCACAGAGTCAGACTTAGCAGCAGCAGCAGCAGCAGCTACCCAGAGGGTTGTTTAAACTATCCTCTTTTGTGCTTGCTTCACCCAATTTGCAAATTTTATGTCTATCCTATCTATACATATTTACATCCAAATGGCAATCTACTCCAGTACTATTGCCTGGAGAATCCCATGGACAGAGGAGCCTGGTAGGCTACAGTCCATGGGGTCGCAGAGTTGGACACGACTGAGTGACTTCACTTCACTTCACTTCACATCCCATTTTCACCTTCGATAGAAATTATAGAAATAAAAGTTTAGCTTAAATTCTAATTTTCAATAGCAAAGTTTTTTTTTTTTAATGATACAATTTAAAGTCTCCTTTATGTTACATATATTGACCATCTGCAATGTAAACTTCACTATAAAGTTATATTCATTGAACTGGAGCTGTTTAAGTCTTTTAGCCCTTCTTCCTGGTGGAAGCAATTTAATGCAGAATAATTAGGTCCTTTAACCCTAATGAAGGTGATGCCAGCGGTGTATTTAGGATTTCTGGTTAGTTTATCATGAATGCAAACTTATGATCACTTACGCTATACTCTGAACTAATCAGATGAGACATCCACTTTCCCTTGAGGAGTTCATATATTGTGATTAAATAGAAAAGCATGCACCTGAGGGAAAACTTGCTGGCCTACTAACCTATATTTGAGATTCATGTTCATTGACGAGCTTAAAAATCCCTTGGTAGCCAACAATAATCAGCATTTTTTTTTCCAATCGTTCTAACAAGTCAGCTTACAGATACCTGTTTTGAGCTGCCAAGCCATATGCTGTCTGTTCCACTCCTCACAGGCCACGGATAGCTATTGACTGATCTATGATGCTCTTTCCCAGTCCTGCCCCCCTAACCCCTTCTCTCAGAATGGTGGCCCCTGTTAATACAACAGAAATGGAAATTGTCAGCGTGGGCAGGTTGCCATATGGAGGTTGACAGCTGCTCAATCAGATTAAGACAAATGCACATAGGCAATGTGAGTGTAAAAAGAAAAACATCATTTTGAAAAAAAAATGTTTTCCTATTATTATTTTTCCTAGGATTTTAAGAAAAAGAATATCAATTTTAAAGATTGCTCTATAAAGCAGATAAGATTGAATCAGTGTTGATATAAAGCAAATTTTACAGGTAAACTAAACTTAAAAATTTTCTGTTTTGAACTTCAATCTTCTTTGCTTCTGGCCATAGTGTTTAACTTAAGAAGCCTCATTCTCCCTTTCCACCTCATCCAATTCATACACATACTTCGGCTAGGTATGTTACAAAGTAATAAAGACTCCTATTTCTGGAAAAGAAAATAATTTTGAAAAATTGTAAAAATATGTTTTAAAAGGTTGCATAATATTCCAAGAGAAAAGTAACAGAATTTTAGAAGCCACACAACCATCAATAGCCAAGCTCATGAATAAATAAATATTTACAATATGTACATATGCATATCAAGGTAAAGCTACTTCATAGGAATTCAGACTCTGTGGAAAATATTTATGCAATGCATAGACAGTGACAAAAAAGAGCACTAAAAAGGGAGGTAATTTTAAAGTAAAGAACAGTAGACATGTTTAAAGTTACTGAATAATTTGCCTGACCTTCCTAAAATATACAAGACTCTTTTAACAATAAATAAAATATGTTGGCTATGATTGCCTATTCCTGAACTTGACTGAGTCATATCATCATTGTACAGTAGAGCTAACAAATTTTAGCTGAGCTAGAGTACATTAGAAAAAGTAGTCATATGCTCAGATGAACTATTTCAGACCTGATTTACAAATGAAATCTAGTGCCTTAAAGCTGTGTGCAATGTATAAATGCCTAGGAAAGTTTGCACTTTGAAATAAACCTTTGTGACTAAGTTAACAATTTTTCTAAAATTTTGCAGCTGTCTAACTTTCTCACTGGATAGCTAAGCCTCCAAAGTCTATTGCTGAAGTTTATCACAGGAAATGATACTCTCACAGGGTAGAACTGCCTACTGTCTTCAAAAAATTTATATAGGAAGTACAGGTTAACACTCCTGACATCACCTAGAGTTGATAACAGCATACATCTCTAGATCCCAAGCCACCAAAAAGCTGCCATGCAGGCTAACATAAATAAGAGCTTGCAGTCTGCAAGGAAAAAAAAAATCCATTGATAACATCAGGACATATAGTAATGTGGTGATATAATTTACAAGGCCCAAAGGATAACTTGCAGCTCCTCTCCGTGGGGTTGCAGCTGCACCAACCATCGAAGCTAAGTGCCCGTTGGAACTTTTCCTTCAAAGGTACAGCAGGTAGAATATTTGTAATACTTTTTATGGAACAAAAGGAGAAACAGAAAGATCAAACTGAAGGGTCTCGTGTATTTAGAAAATCCTGCTGAGATGCTGTGATCAATTATTAAAACTTCTTGTTAATGTTCATGCTTCTCTTTAACCTCACATTGGAGTGTTGACAGCCAAGCAAAAGTGGGCAGACCTAGAAAACCTTTCTAGAACTGAGATAAAAATATCAGGTGAAAAGGAAGCTCCCGCCAAACAAAATCCTTGACTAACTCTCATCAAGATTTCTGTCCCCTCACCACCACCCCCCTCCAAAAAACATTCACAGACTGTCCAGAACATCTCTCCTGGGATATTACTGCAGCATCATTTAGGCTTAGAGCATTCACAGAACAGGTACCCTGATCACTGTGTTTAGTATAAACAAATGGTATTCAGGTAAAGCAGAATCAACTGAACTTCATTGGCGGGTGGTGGTGGGGGGGAGCGGAAAGCAGGTCCAAAGTCTCAAAAATGCTCTCTCATCTCATAATGATTTTTCAACAACAGAAGAAAATGGATTACAACACTCCAAAGTATTGAAACGCTTGTTCTCATACAGCTGATTTTTTTTCAATAAAGTTAATACAATTTATCTTTATTAATACATCAACACTGATGGAGTCAGCCAGAAAATTAGTCCTGGTGGCAATGTATTTCATAACATCCCTCGGATCATCTCACAAAATCTGCTAACAATTCAGGGATCTAACACAGAACCTGTTTCTTTTCTAATATAATGCAGCTTCCTAAGGATAGCACATATAGCCTTGCACCAGAGCAACATGCATTTGGCTCTGTATCTTTCCTGCTGGAAATGATCTTTGTCATGCTTTGCAAATCCACAAAACCAAAAATTGCACAAAACATATTTATAACAATGACAGAGGAAAAAAAGAAGAAAAACTCTTCTTCCTAGCCATCTATGAAACACATCCTCTTTCTGGAAATAAATCTGATTCCGAACGGAAACAGTTCCTGTACCTTTAGCTCTCCTCAAGTTCCCATTGACTAGCCTCACTAACTCCATTTAGATCTTTAACACCAAACTTTCATCACTTACCCCCTTTCCAAGGCTTTCCTTTCCAGGGGGTCCGAGTCAGTTTGCTCAGAGTGGATCCAGAGAAAAAGAGCATCAAAATGAAGAGAAGTTCAAGCCGAGTAATCTTCCCCACTTTCTCGGATGATAACATTTCCACAAGTTAATGTCACAAAATTTCTCACATCCTCTTCCCTCCCGGTTATTAAAATTGCATTAATCATTGAAAAACCCGAGGTAGGTGGTGTTTTGCCATCTTTCTAACAGCTGAAGTAGCAGCTCCCTGATGTAGCCCTGAGCCAAAGCTACATTTCTCAGGATCCGGCTCGTTCAGCCCGCAGTCAGCACTCACTGCTGCTGCCCCAGGAGCTAGAAAATAATTTCTGATCTCCACTTTGCTTTCCGTGGGAATATATTCCTCTGCGTTCTGAGTGAGCCTGATTGAAAATGATAAAAACAGGGATGTCTGTGTCCAGCAGAAAAGAGAGATGTCAGGATGGTGTGAAAAAGATGAGGAGCAGTTGTGCTGACAGCTTTCAGGCTGCTGTGTGATNAATTTCTGATCTCCACTTTGCTTTCCGTGGGAATATATTCCTCTGCGTTCTGAGTGAGCCTAATTGAAAATGATAAAAACAGGGATGTCTGTGTCCAGCAGAAAAGAGAGAAGATGTCAGGATGGTGTGAAAAAGATGAGGAGCAGTTGTGCTGACAGCTTTCAGGCTGCTGTGTGATCCTAACAGCCGTGCAACCAACCAAATGGCTCTGTTAAGAGTAATAAGGCTTCCGTGAAAGCCGGTGTCACTGCCACTTGGGTGGGTAGTGCTGGGCTTGAAAATCACCCAGGAGCCGCCACAGATAACGACTGCTTCAGTCTCGCTTCAGAATATTAAGGGCTGAGCAAAATATAGTATGCACAGAGGGTAGATAATCTATTGTGTGGATAATAGAGGAGGATTCGAGCAACGTTGTAGGGAAAGATGCTGAACTTAAAATCCATTTAGTTTTTCTTTCACTTCCCCTCCTGACATTAAACGGGGATCGCGTCTGCACTAGTTATTCATAAAACAGTCTAAAATATTTATTGGAAGAGCATCAATCAGTGTAGGATTTTTATCCTGACAAGAAAGCAGGCAGAGCAAGTTCTCAATAGTTTCAATTCTCTACTGAATTCATGCCAGTTTATTTGGGCATTTCTGTGTCACCCGCATGAACCCACAGTGAATACTGTTAAGCAAACTTTTGGAAATAGCAACAAAGATACTATCCGTACTGTGCTAATCACACTTTCAGGGGAACATATTTTTTTTTATTTGTTTGTGTACATCACCATGGAAGTATGGAAAGCTCGCTAAGTGTCTTGGTCTTTTGAAATATATTTATGAAAACATTACTGCGCACAAAGTGTAGTTATAATTAGAATCTGAGCACACGACCATGCCCTCAGCGATGAGAAGGTGGGTGATTTGAAGGCAAAGCAAATAAAAGTAATTTGGTCTGTACTGCCTGAAGTGAATTAGCATTATCGAAACATTCTGGCCAGTGTTTGAAATCTGTCTTTGTATTATCTGTCTGGTCACTTATTCCTTTAATCAGTGAGCCACAATGCATGAATTATGCATTTGTGTACTTTAATCAATTGGTATATAATGATATAACTGCCAATTTTATGATGTTATCACTTTCAAACTGGATAATAAATTGCCATTTTCAAATCATGTTATTGGAAGAGGTACTTTTAGAAGAATAAGTTCTCTTGATAAGATTAGTTACATTAAATTTGAAAATACAGTTATTGAAATTTGATTTTATATAAAGGAAGCAGCACTTGTCAAAGATGTTGTATGGGATACACAAAGCAAGCTCTCAGGTTAATCCTTAGTTTAAAAATAATAATCAATTTGTATTCAACTTTTAATTAATTTGAAAAGTCCTGAGGGAAGTGAGGAAAGTTCATATCATGCTTATTTTATAAATAGTGAATTTAAAATTTGTGTCTCTGTATACTTTAAAATGGTAACTTTAAATTTAAGTTGGAAATCTATTTTCTCTTTACCAGTCATTCTTCTTTTTTTCACCTGTTCCTCTTCTCTCACAAGCATGTAAACAGATGTTGGTAAAATGAATCGGCCAACTCCCCCACCATCACTTTCTGAGGAAGATTCTAGACACCAACTTATTTACTGTTGACTGGCTCTATTCCTCTTGAAAGAAAGAATGTAAGTTTTCATAGTTAGTAAGTTCTTTATTTTTCAATAACCTAGCCCTTAGGTTAAACAGGAAAATGAGACATAGGTTTGGACACAACAAAAGGATGTTGGTAGAGATACATGGTATTTCAGAAAGGTCTGACAAGAATGAAGTTAACAGGAAAAGGATTCTTTCTTTCATATGTGACATAGTTGAATGGGTTGACTTGAGGACAATGTCAAGTTTAGATTTTCAAGAGTTTCTTCCTTTTTGGTGACCCTGTGACACCACCAGCTCTGGTGGAGAAATTAAACTGGGTTTGGAGAAACCAAATCACTCTTGTTCATGGAAGGAAAGCCATTCACCTGTAGAACTCATCTGACTGATGTGTGAAGTACTACTCAAACTTTCTAGACACTATAAAGAATTAAAGGAAATTTCAAATGAATGAGTATATCAAAGAAAATGAATAAGGGTGCAGTAGGAAGAAAAACAGAATTTTAGTGGAGGAGCCTGTTCACATGAGACACATTTCTAAACAGATACATCTGTCAAAATGTCTTAATTTAATACAAGAACTAAATAAGCTAACTTGTTACAAAAACTAAGTACTTTACATGAATTAACTCATTTAATCCTTACAAAAACCCAATGAAGTAGGATTGATAAACTGAGGCAAAGAGAGATGAAGCCACTCATCCGAGAGCAAAGGACTGTTTGAACTCAAATAGCTCAGCTCTGAGTCTTTGGAAACCATTGTGCTATTCTGTCTGCTTAACTGTACTCTCTGAATTCTTAACCTTTCTGAACTGGCTGGCTCTGAAGTTACATCTTTATGTAAAAGAAGAGCAAATGATGATGGTCCACTCAATACATGAAGAACTAATTATGTGCTTTACATGCCTTAAGTTATTTCATCTTCACAACAACCTTGTGAAATGAACCCATTATTCATACTCTAGAGATGATTATCTGTTCAATATCACATAATGAGTAAAAGATAGACCCAGAATTGAATATTGTGTGGTTTCAGACGGCTCAGGTGGTAAAGAGTCTGTCTTCCAATGCAGGAGTCACAGGAGACACGGGTTTGATCCCGAGGTTGGGAAGATCCCCTGGAGCAGGAAATGGTGACCCATTCAAACAGTCTTGCCTGGAAAATCCCATGGACAGAGGAGCCTGGCAGGTGAGAGTCCAGGGGGTCACAAAGAGTTGGACACGACTGGGCACACAGGCATTCTGAGTTTATCATTCAGCTTCTGTTTCCACAGTCGGGTCCATGGATCTGGGGAAATCAGATGGGGCTCAAGGGGGGCTGGGAAAGGAGAGAACTGAAGGGACTGTTATGCCATCTGTGACATTGAAGATCCTATTGATTGTTAGCTTCAGAGAGGTATGCTGCTGCTGCTGCTGCGTTGCTTCAATTGTATCTGACTCTGTGCGACCCCATAAATGGTAGCCCACCAAGTTCCGCATTCCCTGGGATTCTTCAGGCAAGAACACTGGAGTGGGTTGCCATTTCCTTCTCCAGTGCATGAAAGTGAAAAGTGAAAGTGAATTCTCTCATGTCTGACTCAGCGACCCCATGGACTGCAGCCTACCAGGTTCCTCTGGCCATGGAATTTTCCAGGCAAGAGCACTGGAGTGGGGTGCCATCGCCTTCTCTGTCAGAGAGGTATAGGACTGAGAAACTTCCACAAAAGGTCCCCTGAGGGAGGCAATAAAAATATACTTCCTCACCACCTGCATATTATCTAAGGTTCCTCACCACCTGCATATTATCTAAGGAAAATACAAAGAAAGAAAACCCAAGGAATACCGAAGTCATGGATAGTTACAATGAAAGTGAGGTCGTGTCCGACTCTTTGTGACCCCTTGGGCTATAGTCCACCAGGCTCCTCCATCCATGGGATTCAAGCAAGAATACTGGAGTGGGTTGCCATTTCCTTTGCCAGGGAATCTTCCCGACCCAGGGATTGAACCCAGGTCTCCCACATTGCAGGCAGACACTTTAACCTCTGAGCCACCTACCTGAAGTACAGGAGACCTGGATTCATGGACAGAGGAGTCTGGTGTTTTACAGCTCATTAGTTACAAAGAGTTGGGCACAATTGAGCAACTAACATTGCTGTCTTAGTTTCAGGTATGCAGAAGAGTGAATCAGTTATACATAGTTACAATAGAACCTAATAAATGTCACAGTGCAGGTAATAATAAAGTTTCAGGAAGACTGCCGAGAGAGAGAGTTCTATAAAGGCGGCCAGTACAGTAGTTTCTCTTATTCATGTGGGCTATGCTCCAAGTCTTCCAGTGGATGCCTGAAAGCAAGGATAGTACTATACCCTATATATGCTCTGCTATGTTTTTATCCTATACATTCATGCTTGTGATAAAGTTTCATTTATAAATCAGGCATAGTAAGAGATTAGTAGCAATAACTAATAATCAAATGGAACGATTATAATAATAGGTAGTATAGAAGTTAAGTAAATGTGGTCTCTAGCAATTAAAAATTATTACATTATTTGTTTTTGGAATTTTTTCATATAATATTTTTGGACCACTGCTGACCACATGTAACTCGAACCACAGAAAACAAACCCATAGAGAAGGAGTGGGAGGGCTACTGTATTAAAACAAAGTGCAGTGAAAGATGGAAGAAAGATTTTTTTCAGCTAGGATGTTTCCAGAAGAGAAGATGGGTTTTTGCCTAAGAATCAAGTGGTTAAGCACATATTTTAGAACTAGGTCAAGTCACGCAAGAGGCAAAGGATAATCCATACTGAGGGAATAGCATGAGTATAGTCACAGAGATGCAAGAAAGCCTGAATCCTTCCAAGAATTGCCATGAAGACAGAATGTCTGGGATATCTGAGCATATGGGTAAGTAGCAGGAGATGAGGTAGCAATAATAGGAAGGGGGTAGATTAAAATTTTAAAATATGCTTATTACCAAAGGTCTTAGGCTTTTCTCTTGGTGATAGGAAGTCAATAGTGAGTTTAAATCAAGGAAATTACGTAATTCAAAATGAGTTAACAAAAACAACTCTTTGAAGGATGGTGGAGAATGAAATTGGAAGCAGAAAAATCATTACAAGCAATATATAGTTGCAAGCTTAACTAAAACCATGGGAATAAATAGGAAGAAACTAATTTGAAATGAATTATAAGATTTAGTATCATAATTCATTAATTCAGCAGACATTTAATAACCGAATATTTTGAGCCAGGCAAAATGCTAGATATTTTATGATGAAGAGGACAAGGGTAAATAAGATTCTATAAACAAGATGCTTATATCCTTAAGAAAACGGGGGCTAAGTAGACACAGGGAGGAATGGAGCATTGTTGCAGTGTCTGAACTCTCTTCTTTAAAAATAGATTCTTTATCAAAGAATAAAAACACTTTATAAAATAGATTCTCATCTGACCTACTAATATTTGCTCCAATTTTGATAAGAGTTATGCAAGACTTAGGTATCTTAGCAATTATATTCATTTTTATTCTAATAAAAGTATTAATTCTATTCTAACAAAATTCCCTAAGATTATGCTCAATAAATACCATCTTATTTATTTTCTTAACAAGGATATAATCTCACTAATCTGTGATGCTACATAATGGTGTAATGTCAGATGTTCTGTTTTGCTTCTAATGATTGCAAATGGACAAGATAAACCTCTCCTGCTGAGTTTACAACCAAAAACTGTTCCTAAGCACTTCAAAAGAATTAGTTGATCTTTGTGTCAACATATTTTCTTAATTTCACAGATTATGCTCACTCCATGAGAAGTGATAGCAGACCAAGAAGATCGCATTCCTGAAAATTGTCTTGAGTTTGGAAATTACGTAACTAGGTGGTTCTTAATGCAAGGTAGTGATACCTTTTCCCCAGGGGACATGAGGCAATGCATGGAGACATGCCTTGGTTCTCACAATGAGTGTGTGAGAGGCTGTTACCAACTTGTACTGTGGCTGGAGGGCAGGATGCTGCCCCCACCCTATAATTCAGAAGACAGTCCTTGCAACAGAGAGAAATCTGACTCAGAATGTCAGTAGTGCCCAAACTGAGAACTTCTGAGCTACCCTCAGCTTGTTGGACCACAAGATAAAACTTCTAGCCGCTGCTTCTCTTAAGCATAACAGAACTAATGCTCTTATTGACTGAAGTTCACAAGATAACCACAGAACACTTCTAGGTGTTTTCCTGCAGCACCGATGTAAACTGCTGTATGCTTCAAAAAAGCGCCCCACTTCTCTTGGCATAATTCACTTACAAGAGATCACTCATCTCCCTGAATACCTAATATCAAGCCAAAGAATTGGTGGGTTTACTTCACTGGAGGGCCGAAAGGGACCCTGTGACGTGTGTGCATATCGGTAAAAATGCTGATTCTATTTCTCAAAACATCAGAGAAAATCATCAGAACAAACTTAGCTCTCTGGCTTTCCAATGACTTTCCCTCTTATTAACCTGATAATGATTATTCTCGGCTAGCTACAGGTTGCACTATCATCACTATATTTTATATACTCTATTAATAAGCCATTGGAAAAGTTTAGCTGGGATTTAATCAAGAAGAGGCTTGTAAATCAACCATAGTATTAGCTTGGTAACTCTTGAAAGACCACAGGTAAGTTCATTAATACATTCATACACACATATACACATGTAAAGAGTTGTCATTAATTACTTCATTATTACCCTCTAACTCTTCAGCATGCTATTTTGACTACACAAGCCAAAATACAGATCTGGATGGATCAGTGCTGCATTAAAAACACAGTTTAATCCTTTGTCCTTATGCTTGATTTAAACAGAAATGATGAAGTATTTGGTATACCCCTTCTATCTCAGTTTACTAGAAATACAAATTATTCCACAGGCTAAATAATAGAAACATACTTCGAATTTTGTACTAATTACTGTGACATATATTAATTTTATTTCCAAGATCAAACAGGTTCAGTTACATATGTAACAGTTCAAATATATACATATAAGATCTACTGTTCAGATGTGTGCCTGTGTGCTCTCAGTTGAGTCCGACTCTTTGCGACCCCATGGACTGTAGCCTGCCAGGCCCCTCTGTCCATGGGATTTGCCAGGCAAGAATATAGGAAAGGGTGCCATTTCCTGCTCCAAAGGATCTTCCCCACCTAGGGATCAAACCCACATCTCCTGCATCTCCTTAATTGGCAGGTGGATTCTTTACCACTGAGTCACCTNCACCTTCAAGCCAAATAATATGCTTTTCACGGAGACAAATTTCAGATTCATTATCATCAAATTAATCTCTTTCCTTTGGATTTCTTGATATTATTATTAAATCAATCTTAATGTCTGATTCAACAATATTCATCCTAAAGCACAAGGTATTCTTCATTTCTTCTTTCTCCCTAATTCAAGTTGAAATAGACATAGCAAAAATGGCCTGTCAGCTTTTCACAGTACGCTCCACCTTTCAGTCCCTACCCACCTAGTTCCCTTTGCTTAGATGGAGAGTGTGTCATATGACAAAAAATGTGGCTCACAATTACTTTTACAGTTCATTTGTCCTGTGTCCTCTAGCATTAGGCCTAATGATTTTGACAAGAAAACCATCACCTGGCTCCATTTCCTATTCTGTTCAATGTCAATTTAACATGACCATGGGGACTGTTCATTAGCCTCTGAAATTTCCAGGAAGAGGCATTTTTTTCCCCTCTTGCTTTCACTTTAAATCATTTAAACTATTTTAAAACAACTTTAAAATAACATTTTAAATAATTATTCCTAATAATATAATTTATATACACACATTGATGTATTAATACACAGATATATGCATATGTGCATATATAAGCACTAATTTCTAAGTGGGAGAATTTGTTAATTAATCACCCTTAACAGTAAAATAGCTTGCCATTAGTCAAGCCTCAGGTTAATTAATTCACTAGATGATGAGTGATATAAGTCCTAGTGCTTTCTTCCTAACTACTTACTATTCCATCCAGAAGACATGCTCAATATATCACTCATTGAGCAGCCTAGCTTCTGCTTCTGTAGATGCTGAATTTTAGCACTAGATCTGATACCAGTTTCTTGGAATAAAATATATGGAATGCGATTTTTCTTTGGCATAGACCTATTTAAAATTGGTGAGAAGAGTAGGACCATTTAGTATTGAATAAATGAACAATTCAGGGAGCAGCTACCACCTCCCTTCAAGGTTGAAGTAGATTTCTTCTAAATAATAGCAACCAGTCTAGTCAATGAAGTCTGTATGCCTGCAAGCATGACATTCTTAACAGCTCCACCTAATGAAGTAAGTCACTGAAATGTTTCTTTTAGGTGATTTTTAGGTAAATTGAATGCCTGACCTTGTGTCAATTGCTCCATTTTTGCCCTTGGCTAGCTGTCACTTAGTGACTGGCTCCCAACTGCTTAAGGAACACATAGGGAAGATAGAAATCAATTTTTAGGATGATTCCCATGACTTTCACCTTTTCATTCTCTCCTACTTCAATGTTACTTCTCTGATTATGTTCTCATATTGCAAAAAGAAAAATTATGAGTGGAACTAAACAAATCACAATAGATCTTTAAAAGCAGAGAGCCTTCTCTAGCTGGAAACAGAAGAAGAATGCAGATGGTGAAGTCAGAGAGATGTGAGTCAGGAGAAGAATTTGACGGAGCGTTATGGTGATGAAGATGGAAGGACCATAAACAATGACTGGAAAGTGACCCCTCCCGTAACAACCAGCAAGTCTTTAGGTACCTCAGTTCTACACCACAAGGAACTGAGTTTTGATAACATCCTGAATTAACCTAGAAATGGATTATTTCCCATAATCAACAAGTAAGAGCCCAGTTTGTATAGATCCTTGATTTTTCCATTGTGAAACCTTTAGCAAAGGACCCATCTGGACTTCTGACCTAGAGAAATATGAGTTAATAATTGGGTGCCATTTTAAGAGGCTAAGATAGTGGTAATTTGTCATGCATCCTTAGACAAGTAACAGAGAAATCTAATAAGTATCTCAAACGCAACCTGTTGAGTAAACAACTCCTTGCATTTCCTCTCAGTCACCTTTCTGTAGGTTTTGGCTTTTATTTAACGGCATCTTCATAATTGCAGCTGTTCAGGCAAGAAAATTTGGACATTATTTTCAAATCCTCTCTTACTCTCTAAACCATTATGAAATCAATCTCAGATCTGTTGAATCAATGTCTATAAAATATCCAGAACCTAATCTATAACATATCTAGAATATTCACGACTCCACTCTTATCTGAGCCACTCACTTTTTCCATCTTCCATTACAAGAGCCAGATAACAAGTCTTTGCACCTCAACCCTAGACCATCTTCTTCCTACATCTATTGTCAACACAGTTGATCGACTAAATCTTTTACAAACTTCAGACACATCACATCTTTCTCTGCATCATCTACCCATTTAACTTAGAGTAAAAGCCAAAGGTCAGGTGATGACCTGGAACATTTTTCATGATCTGTCTTCTCCCCGTCCAGTTTAACTTCATCTTTTCCGATTCTTCTTCTCACTCACCCTGCACCAGTTTCCTGGTCTCCTTAAAAGTAAAAGAATCATGTCAAAGAAAACATGTTTGCTTTAGAGTGTTTGTTCTTTTATTTCTAACTTCAGCTTCATCAAATCCATCATTTGCTTCAGGGTTTTGCTCAGACTCATCCTCTCAGTGGCATGCATGCCTACTACCCTTGAAGCATGATGTCTATTCTCACTCCTAGCACTCTAGATCTCCCATATTTAAAAAAAAAATTTTCCTATAACATTTCAACTTAACTTTCAACATGCTGTTTACTTCTTTACTGTGTTTTGTATTTATTTCCCATTTACCCTTAAATAGAATATAAACTCCTTGAAAACGGGAGTTTTTGTTATTAATAGTTTTATTAACTGATGTATGTGTCTAAAGCACTTGCATATTACCTAAGCTTACAAAAGAAGCTTAGTAAATATTTGTTAACACATGAATGAAATGCAAGCACTTTGGGACATCTGCAAAAGGAGAACACCACTTACAGATCTGAAGCTCTGGATCACTTCTGACAAGGCACGTTCAAAGGGACGCTGAATTATGGTTGTGAAGCTAGAGTTGCCTTGAACACGTTAATCTAGCCAGAAACCTAATTTCAATAAATAACGAAGTTTGATATGGCATCTCCATTTTGCATGTTGGTGATAGAAAAATACCTGCCTTCCTGGCTTTACTACTCATTAACAGCGAGACTCTGATAAAATTTTTTAATCATTCTGTGTCTAATCTTTATTTTTAAAAATAAAGATAACAAATATGTCCTAGGGGGCTGTTTTAAAGTTAAAAGAGATCACAGATTAAAAGTGTGGGGCAGGAGTATGTACTCTAAGAATATTAGATTTCTCCCAGTCTGTGTATTCTTTGACTTCAAATTGTTGAATGATTGCCAAGCGGCTGAATCTATCTAAATGATACCATCTGATTCCATGTCCTCTATTTTAGGGCATTTTTCAAATACTCTCCTTCATGCTGATTCCAGAATGAGACTCAGTAAGGTTCCTAGAGATGTAATTTAGAGACCTCACCCCTACCTCCAGAGTTGTAGTCTGGAACCTGAAGTTTCCTGGGTCTCTCCTTGAACCAAATTTACACTACATAATTCACTCTCATCTCCACTGACTTCTCTCCCTCCCAGTTTCTCTCTCTCCTTTACTTTCTCCCCATCCTTGCACAATCCCATCTAACTCATCTTTGTGTCCCCTGCATAGCACCTGGACTGGATCTTTGCACTGAGGACTACTCACTTAGGAAGTGACCCATACTTCTAGTTCCACCATGATGGCATATTGTGGAGAATCCTGTAGTATCTCGTGAACTTTATTCCTTTGTTTCAGGCCTGGAATAGGGAGGATTTTTTTCTGGGAACACTAACTGCAGTCTCTGATGGCCTCCACCTGGGATCAGGTATATCTTAAAGTACATCTGCTCTGTGGAATAAATTCAGACAATCTATGTGACTATCTCTACCCCTTGTTTGTGCATATATGCTCTTCTTTTATGGCTGTTATCCTTTAAAAATTATATATATATATATATGTTATAGCATTCAGACAGGAATTGGAGCAATAGCTTGAAACACAGTTTCTCTTCTAAACACATTCCTTCATTTGCTTGTTTTTCTCATAAGGCCCCTTGGGAATTAAATATAATTTTTAGTGTTTTTCTCAAGGGGATTTTTTTTTTTAAGGTAAGAAATATCCTTTCTTCTTTCTAAATCACTTTGAATTTCTTTTTTTCCTAAGGACACTTCTTAGAGCTGAAGTTATAAACATTATTTCTTTCCCTGGAAAAAGATAATTAGGCATCATTTCAAAAAGAGTACTTTAAAGAGATTTAAGAAAAAGCATGCAGTAAGTGACATACCTTGACACATGGGTATAGTTCTAGGCATGTGGAACTCGGCTATGGTGTAATTATACAATGAGGAATTGCCATATTATAAAAATTAACATTTGGGTGGTCTAGTAGTGTCTTTCTCGGGGTTTATAGAGGTTGTCAAGGAGATGGAATGAATGTTCTAGTACATGTATGGCACAATCATGGGGGGCATTTTTTAAAAGAGGATTCAGGGTGGGCAGCTCCTCCAGGTTGGTATATTAAGATGATGAAATCCAGTTAAGGGAGGCAATGACTCCCTCTCAAAAATTATGTAGCTGTTTATGGCCTTAATTGCCTCATCAATAACTGGAGAATTGTCTGTGTTTTCTGCAAACTATTAGAAAATGTAAACATTTGGGTTCTTGAACCTAAGACCACCCCATGTATCATCCCACATACAGTGTATGTTAGATAATTGTCTGTCTGAGCTGACTGAAGGGCTCAAGGAGATAAGCCTTTTATTCCAGGGCCTACAATTTTGCTACAGGAGAAATATCCCTTCATGTTTCACAAATCCTCATCATTCCCCCACCCACTTTTTAATATTATTAAGGATATTTTTCAGGCAGTTTTAGGTTCACAGTCTAATTGAGAGGAAGGTACAGATATTTCCAACATACCTCCTTCCACCACACGTGATTAGCCTACCCCATTATCAACATCACCCACCAGAGGGGAACACTTATTATAACCATGGACTTCCTGGGTACATCATTATCACAAAGTCCATCAGTTAGACTACATACTTGGTACTGTTAGCGGAAGCCCCATTTCCCAAGAAGTATCTTGAGTGTGAAGTCTCTCAGCTGGGAGTTGTTAGGGGAAGCACACTGACTGAAACCGCCCACCCTGGCCAGGCACCATAGTAACCATTTGCATGAGTTGTTTTACAACAGGAGGTCCTGCTAAGGAACAAGGAACTAATAAGCCAACACCAACCAGAAGAGTTTGGGAAAGGTCCAAAGGAGACACCACATGTCTGACCACCTCCCAGAATCCTCTCTGGCATCCATCTTGGCTGAACAAAGTGTGCACCACCAGGAAGGGCTCTNCTAAGGAACAAGGAACTAATAAGCCAACACCAACCAGAAGAGTTTGGGAAAGGTCCAAAGGAGACACCACATGTCTGACCACCTCCCAGAATCCTCTCTGGCATCCATCTTGGCTGAACAAAGTGTGCACCACCAGGAAGGGCTCTGAGTCAGAATGATTGACTAAGGACAATCCAGAAACTAATCCCATCACCATAAAACAAGAGAGTGCAAGCCATGTGACAGAGCTGTTCTCCTGGGTTCCTTTACCCTACTGCTCACCACCTGGGTGCCCTTTCCCAATAAAATCTCCTGTCAGCAGATGTGTCTCCTTGGATAATTCATTTCCAAGTGTTAGACAAGAGTTCAGTTTCCAGGGGTCCCCTTTCTTCCAACAGTACTATTCATTCTAAAAGTTTGGACAAACATATGATGATGCTCACATCATTATATCATCACACAGATTATTTTTACTAGCTTAAACATCTTCTGTGCTCCACCTTCAGCCCCTGGAAACCATGTTTTTTACTGTCCCCATAGCTTCGGCTTTCCCAGAATGTCATATAGTTGGAATCATACAATATGTAGACCAGTCTCATTTTCAAGAAAACAAGTATGATGTAAATAAATAAAAATAATATGGCAATTGGTTTTTAGAGACATGTGATTAATTAATGAGATAATAGCATAACTATAGTATTTAAAGATTTTTTATAACTTTAAATACTAAAAAAGTAACTTTAAATATTATAATTACACTATTATCTAATTAATTAATGCATGTCTTTATGCCAGCAAATTTGGAAAACTCAGCAGTGGCCACAGGACTGGAAAAGGTCAGTTTTAATTCCAATCCCAAAGAAAGGCAATGCCAAAAAATGCTCAAACTACCACACAATTGCACTCATTTCACATGCTAGTAAAGTAATGCTCAAAATTCTCCAAGCCAGGCTTCAGCAATACGTGAACCGTGAACTCCCTGATGTTCAAGCTGGTTTTAGAAAAGGCAGAGGAACCAGAGATCAAATTGCCAACATC
>SJYV01056324.1:392954-487924 GCA_006410875.1 Neotragus pygmaeus | reverse complement strand
TGAAAGTGAAAAGTGAAAGTGAAGTCGCTCAGTCGTGTCCGACTCCTAGTGACCCCCTGGACTGCAGCCTACCAGGCTCCTCCATCCATGGGATTTTCCAGGCAAGAGTACTGGAGTGGGGTGCCATTGATGGCTATTAGAACATATGATTACCCTCCCAGTCTCCACTGCTGCTGCTGCTGCTGCTAAGTCGCTTCAGTCGTGTCCAACTCTGTGCGACCCCACAGATGGCAGCCCATCAGGCTCCACCATCCCTGGGATTCTCCAGGCAAGAACACTGGAGTGGGTTGCCATTTTCTTCTCCAATGCACTACCACAATAAAATTGCTCTATTTGAGATACAACTGTTTCAATAAGCAGTTTAAATTAAGGCCATTAGAGTGTCTTATTATGTCTCAGTTATGTTATTGGTGGAGCGTATGAGTCAAAGTCCACTCATTCTTGTTTTGAGATCCTATTGGCTATTCCAAGCATATTTCTTCAGTGCCTCTTTACCTGAGCTAGTGACTTAAACTTGACCTTATTCACACCCCGTGAGCTGAGTAAGAAGGTCCTATCTGGATTAATGGCCTTCTGAATCTCACCTCTGATTTTCAGCAAGAGAGAAGTTTGGGAAATGTAACCTGCCTATAAATAAAAGGTCTTATAGGCATCAACACTCACGTAAAAACCACTTTTCATAAAGATACTTTTTCACCTTTATGTTATTCTTCACTTTGAAGAACAAAATTCATAATCAGAGTGCAAGTACTTTTGCCCAGATCCATCTGACCATTCATTACTACCTGCAAGTCTAGTAGCCAGGTAAAAATCCAAGAAAAGTAATTCTAAATCTATGTACATTTTCCAGACAAATATTGCACCTGTCACACTATGCTACTTTTGGGGGGGAAAAAAAAACCAGATGCTATCTCTTCACTTGCTGTGCAATATTGTGGCACACAACTTCATGTGTCAGAGTGTCAGAGCAGGCATGGAATCACCAACTCTAGAGTACAAAAGCAAACTATCAATACAAAAACCACAAAATAGGCACCAGAGGAAATGATCTACATGGGGAGTGACATCTGGCTAACGTCTGGATGATGACTAAGTGGGACCATTTACAGTGACCTGGGTTTGATCCCTGGAAGGTCTGGAAGATCCCCTGGAAAAAGGAAATGGCAATCCACTCCAGTACCTTGCCTGGGAAATCCCATGAACAGAAGAGCCTAGTGGGCTGTAGTCCATGGGGTCACAAGAGTCAGACATGACTGAATGACTAAACCACCACCACCACAGTGAGGAAAGCCATCAGCCGAGTGATGGCATCCTTTAAGCTACTGCATCAAACAGATGCACCACATCACATGTAACTTGCTTATAGTCTCTTCCCAGCAACACTGAGTCTTCCCCATGAAGCAGAGACAATTATGTTCACCAAATATTTCACTCATTCCCTACATTGTTTAGGCCTTTAGATGTTGAATGGAGCCCTATGCAACATGCACTAAAATAATGTGTATAAATTCTGGACTGAGGAAAGGCATATATGTGGGTTTCTCCAGTTTCTTCTTATGTCACAGGGGAAAGTGAAGATCAGTGCTTTACAAAATATAGCTCCAGGATGATGGAGCATTCGCCATATTGGATTTTTGAGTGATTGATGAAGTAGAACTATATACATCCCCTCTGCTCAACTCATGCATGCACCATAAGCAAGAAATAAACTTTGGTTTTAAGGCACTGAGATTTTAAGGGCCTTTCTTCTGAACTCTCTGAGTCAAATATATAGAAAAAATGCCACATCATGGTAAAAGGAAAACTGGGAGTAATAGAAAGAATGTGCTCAATCGCTTCAGTCACGTCTGAGTCTTTGCAACCCCATGAACCATAGACCTCCACCTTCCTCTGTCTGTGGGATTTTCCCGGCCAGAATACTGGAGTGACTGCCATGCCCTCCTCCAGGGGAATCTGCCTGACTCAGGGATCAAATATGTATCTCTTACATTTCCTGCATTGCAGGCAGATTCTTTACCACTGAGCCACCTGGGAAGCCCAGAAAGAATAGGAACTCAAAAGAAAAAATAGGAGCTCAGAGAAAAGTCATGTGTCCTTGACCTTGCAAATCCAAGGGACTTCTAACCCTACCAAAGTTTGAAAGGGTGATCCTGAAGCTATAGAGATATTTCTTGGAATCTTGGCCCTTTCAGAGGGTCACCCAGGAAAAAAGTTACATCCCTACAGCTCATGAAAGCCAAGCCTTCCTGGGAAGGACCCTTCGGCCAATCAGTCAGGATCAATCAGAGCAGCTGCCCTGTTCTCCTCCTCTCTGTCTGATTTTAACATGGTTTTTCCTCCTTCTCATCTTTTTGGATTCAGAACCCCATTCTCGTGTACCAACTGGAATGGTTGCCTCTATTCCCTCTCGCGTGGAACATCTTTTCTGACTCACCTCCCAGCAGATGGGCCTGCAGAGTTTCTGCTTCAGTCTGGCCCCTCTGGCCTCCAGTGTCATTTCTGCCTAGCAAGGGAGGGGCTCCCTGCCTGTGCGGCTCTCTCATTTGAGGGATTAGATTTAGTTCCTTGATGAAAATGTTTGATTTTTCTGAACATGTATTTTGCCCTTTCGAAGGACACGCTTTCTAATTCTCATGAGAACACATGCTAGCCGCCAGGAAGCCAGCTTCACTCCTGAGACCTTTCGGGTCTCAGTGGATTCTTGTTTGTGTGTTATTGCTGTTCCTGATTGCCTGCGGTTTAATACCCTTGTACACTTTCCTCTTCTCTGATGAGAGAAGTGTAACACCTAAGGAGACTTTTTTCTTTATTAAAAAAAATTGTTTTTTGGTTAACTAAAGGTGACTTTGAAAAATTTAGTGTCATAACAAACCGAAGACANATACCCTTGTACACTTTCCTCTTCTCTGATGAGAGAAGTGTAACACCTAAGGAGACTTTTTTCTTTATTAAAAAAAATTGTTTTTTGGTTAACTAAAGGTGACTTTGAAAAATTTAGTGTCATAACAAACCGAAGACAAATATAGTCTAAAAAAAAAAAAAAAAAAAAAAAGCACTTTCTGGCATATGACATTCAGAAACCTCATCTTCCGAAAATCATTAAATAGTGCTGCTATTTACCATAGTTATAGGTAATAAGGTACGTTAATCAGATCTCTACAACAATGTAAATTGAAATAAAACTGTGATGTTAAGCTTGCTTTGATATTGGAAAAAATAGAGAAATTGAAGGAATCCTATGAACTATTCTACTTAAAAATCATTAAAAATTATTGTCTTTTATTCAGTAAAATTTCTCCAAACTGCATGAGCGTCTTTTCCTTTCTTACTCAGAATGTGTGATGAGTTTGTCATTCTTTGTACCTTCCTTTAAACTTGAAACCCAGATCATTCACTTGGATAAGGCATACTTGTCCACTTGCCCTCAGTCACTGATGACCCTTAGCAGCCCTTCTCAAAGCATAGTAGAAACTGAGAGAACAGGTGGATGAAATAAACTCCATTCTTTAAGGGTAAGGGTTGCAACTTTAAACATGTTTTTTCTTTTTTAACTTTGTATTTTATATAGGAGTATAGCCAATATACATGGGATGACTGTACAAAAAAGATCTTAATGAACCTGATTATTACAATGGTGTGGTCAGTCACCCAAGGTCAGATATTGTGGAGTGTAATGTCAAGTGAACCTTAGGAAGCACTGCTGTTAATAAAGCTAGTGGATGCAATGGAATTCCAGTAGAATTATTCCAAACATTAAAGGATGATGCCATCAAGGTGTCGCATGTCACTAAACCTGGAAGACCCAGCAGTGGCCACAGGACTAAAAAAAGGTCAATCCTCATCCCAGTTACCAAGAAAGGTAGTACTAAAGAATGTTTTAACCATCAGACAATTGCACTCAACTCCTATGCTAGTAAGGTTGTGTTTAAAATCTTACATGCTAGGCTTCAATATTATGTGAACCAAGAACTTCCAGATGTCCAAGCTGGGCTTAGAAAAGGCAGAGGAACCAGAGATCAAACTGCAAACATTCACTGGATCATAGAGGAAGCAAGGGAATTCCAGAAAACCATCTACCTTGCTTTCATCAATACACTAAAGCCTATGACTGTGTGGATCATACCAAACTGTGGAAAGCTCTTAAAGATAGATATGGGAACACCACAACACACAACATCTTTCCTGTCTCCTGTGAAACCTGTATGCAGTTCAAGAAACAACAGTTAGAACCCTGTATGGACCAGCTGATTGGTTCAAGACTGGGAAAGGAGTGGGACAGGGCTGTCTGCTGCCATCCTGTTTGTTTAACCAATATGCTGAGCACATCATGAGAAATGTTGGGCTGGGTGAGTTACAAATTGGAATCACGACAGGAGCGAGAAACGTCAACAACCTCAGATATTTGGATGATACCACTCTAATGGTAGAAAGCTAAGGGGGACTACAGGGGCTCTTGATGAGGGTGGAGAAAGAGTGAAAGAACCAGCTTAAAACTAAACATTAATAAAACTAAGATCATGGTATCTGGCCCCATTATTTCATGGCAAATAAAAGGGGAAAAAGAGGAAGTTGTGACAGACTTCCTCTTTTTGGGCTCTAAAATCACTGTGGATAGTGACTGCAGCCATGAAATCAGAAGATGATTGCTTTTTGGCAGGAAAGCTATGACAAAACTAGACAGTGTGCTGAAAAGTAGAGACATTACTCTGCCAACAAATGATTATACATCGAGGTTATGGTCTTCCCAGAAGTCATGTATAGTTGCCAGAGCTGGACCATAAAGAAAGCAGAGTGCTAAAGAATTGATGCCTTCAAACTATGAGGCTGGAGAAGACTCCTGATAGTCCCTTGTCAGAAAAAAGATCAATCTCAAGGGAAATCAACCCTGAATATTCATTGGAAGACTGATGCTGAAGCTGAAGCTCCAGCATTTTGGTTTTCTGATGTGAACAGCCAACTCATTGAAAAAGTCCCTGATGCTGGGTAAGATTGAGGGCAGAAGAAGAGGGCGTTAGAGGATGAGATGGTTGGATGGCACCATTGATGCAATGGGCATGAACTTGGGCAAAGTCTGGGAGATGATGAAGGACAGAGAGGCCTGCCATGCTGCAGTCCATTGGGTTGCAAAGAGTCAGACATGACTGGGTGACTGAACAACAATAACAACATAGCCAATTATCAATGCTGTGGTATTATTTCAGGTGCACAGCAGAGTGACTCATCCATCCATATATGTATCCATTATCCCTCAAATGCCTCTCCCATCCAAGCTGCCACATAACATTGAGAAGAGTTCCCTGGTCTTTTTTGGTTATCTGTTTTAAATATAATAACGTGTGGACATGGGTTTGATACCTGGTCTGGGAAGATCCCACAGGCTGCTGGGCAACTCATTCTGTGCACCACAATTACTGTACCTGGGCTGCAGAACCCCTGTTTTGTAACAGGAGAAGCCACCTCAGTGAGAAGCCTGTGCAATGCGACTGGAGAGTGGCCCCTGCTTGACACAACTAGAGAAAGACCATGCACAACAGTGAAGAACCAACNCCACAATTACTGCACCTGGGCTGCAGAACCCCTGTTTTGTAACAGGAGAAGCCACCTCAGTGAGAAGCCTGTGCAATGCGACTGGAGAGTGGCCCCTGCTTGACACAACTAGAGAAAGACCATGCACAACAGTGAAGAACCAACAAAGTCAAAATAAATGAGAAATAAATATATTGTCGTGTATACATATAGATCTCAAACTCCCTAATTATTCCTTCCTCCTTAGTTAAATATTTGCTTTTAATCATGCTTGACAGAATCTTCATCTATGATACACTGTTAATAAACACTTAATTGAACTGTTTCTCTAATAGTTCAGCATAAGGAAATGTAGGTATTTCCTGATGGTTGACAGCAGTATGCAGTAGGTGTTGGAGGCGGTGCTTCCTTCCTGAGCTGGTTTGTGTGATGCTGACAACATGTACTAATGTCACCATCACTAGCCTGTTGGATTCCTTATTATTTTAACTAATATATTGCAGTGGACTTTATTTTTAGAGCAGACCAATTAAAAAGTATGTATGTAATGTTTTCAGGTAGTTCTAAATTAGGATTATGAGAAAGGACAGTGGAGAAAGTAGAGAAAAACTTATCTCCTGTGATTCAGAAACTTTTTAGTAAGTCATTATTATTATAAGCAGAAGAACCCTTTTCAATTAGCAACAGCTAACTTTTGAGTACTTTTGTTGTGGCAGAGACTATTCTAATTTCTTTTTATATATTAACTCATTTAAAATCCATAGTTTAAGAAACTAAACCATTTTACACATGCAAAAAATCAGTGCACCTAGCTAATTAACAGTGGGGTGGAATTTGACTCCAGCCAATATGATTCTGGTCCTCTTAACTGCTATGTTCTACTACTCCATTGGACAACAAGGAAAGCAAACCGGTTAATACTAAATGAAATCAGTCCTGAATATCCGTTGGAAGGACTGATGCTGAAGCTGAAGCTCCAATACTCTGGCTATCTCATGTGAAGAGTTGACTCATTGGAAAAGACCCTGATGCTGGAAAAGATTCAAGGCAGGAGGAGAAGGAGATGACAGAGGATGAGATGCTTGGATGGCATCACTGACTCAATGGACACGAGTGTGAGCAAACTCCAGGAGGTGGTGAAGGACAGGGAAGCCTGTCATGCTGCAGTCCATGGGGCTGCAGAATCGGACACAACTTAGCAACTGAACAACCATAATGTGTAGAATGTATATATAGATATAAATATATGTTTATGTATAAGCAGGACTTTGCTGATGGAGGTAGGAGATTTCAGGTCTAGAGCATGTGTGCTCTTTTTGCAGTGGAACAGTTGCAGAGGAAGTTTCAAATTCAGCAGAGCTGACTTTAACAATCTGCTCAAGAACAGACCACAGGGCTTCCCAGGGACAAACAAACAGCATGGCAGAAAGATGC
Organism: Neotragus pygmaeus; assembly: GCA_006410875.1. Lineage (NCBI taxonomy): Eukaryota > Metazoa > Chordata > Mammalia > Artiodactyla > Bovidae > Neotragus > Neotragus pygmaeus. Next base: position 480,964 of record SJYV01056324.1, on the reverse strand, counting down.
GAGCACCCAGTGGGAAAGGCCAGAAATTTAAAATACTGGGCCCACCAGTAGAAAAAAAGAAATCAAACAATAACCTAGAGAAATATTCAGTATTTTCCCAGGGACTGCTATACCAATAGGTTCTTCCTTATCTTAATTGGTCACTTAGCATTTTTATATTTCTTGAATCAAATTTTATTTTCAAAGAATTGGTAGTCTTGAAATAATTCTTCTACATCTCATAAAGACTAGGTATGTGTACTACTAGGATTGACAAATCAAATTTTAAGATATATTTTTAAATATGAAGTTCACTTTAAAGTAAGTGATAATAATTTTCAATAGAGCAGTTTTCCTCAAAAGATAAGACTAGAAATCTTTTTCTCTCTTTTCTTTCTTTCTTTCTTTTTTTTTTTTAACAGATTTAGTGGATCTTATATGTATACCTATCTTCACTTCCCAGCTGCTTTCCGAAAGGACCAAATTATGAGTACAAAAATAGTAATGATAACATTACAGAACACTTACTATGAGCCAAAGACTCTTCTAAGCTGAGCTAAACATTTTACATTATTTAATTCTCACAGCAACCTTATGAGGTACATTGATCATCCTTATTTTACAGGTGAGGAAACTGAAGCCTGAACATGTTGAGATAAAAGACAAGGGAGTCAAAATCAGGAAGTGTGGTTTCAGAGAGTACATTTTTAACCATTAAGCAATACCACCTTTCAACAAGCAACCCACCAAAAAAATAGCAATCAATTAAATAGAGAGAATAGTGAAATGGAAATAGGTATTGAGAGTTCTCTAGTGCAATAAATGTAAAGATCTCCTTTACATTTATTAAGGTTAAGACAGTCTCAACCTGTCCAAAACTGAATTAATCATCTTCTCTCTGAAGCTTCCTTTTTTATGTTTTATTCCTCTATTTCAGTCAGGATAGATTAGGTTATGGCATAGTAACAAAAGATCCTGTTAGCTCAGTGACTTAGAAGAAGGTGCTAATTTTAAACCAGTGAGGGCTTTGTGGCATGTGATCTGGCTTGTGGGATCTAGATGAATTGAGTAATGTCCATTTGGAATATTTCCAGCCTCAGGGCAACAGGAAAACAAGACACTGTGAATCAAGTGCCTGCTCTCAAAGCTTTCTCATTGCAGAGAAACATGGCAGTCCACACGGTCACATGGTCACAAGTGAATCAACAGGTCAAGGATGCAAATTTACAGCAGAGAAAGGAACAAATGTTAGTGAGCAATAATGTATTCAACTGAAGTCCCCACCCTAAAATATTAAAACTGCCACTCACATCAGCTAGAAACCTGGAATTTATCCTTCCATTGTATTTCTTCATCACCTTCCATAAGGAAATAATACTTAAGACATCTATAGTCCTCATTCTAGTCACTTCTCTCAACCATTCATGTGCTATCATTTCCAATGCTCTCTCAGATCTCAAATTCTTTCTCATAGTCTTGGCAATATTTTTCTAACAGCCTTTCACCCTCTATTCAGCCTCATCCAATTTTGATCATCACCCACAATGTCACCAAAGTCATGTTGATAAATTAATTTTTCTCCATTGATTACAATTCTTTGGTATTTTTGTCTTCTACAGAATTGATATAAAAAGCATCCCCTTGCCAAGTTTGTTACCATACCACCCAGCCAAACCCCATAAACCCCCACCTAAATTTTCACAATTCATTGAGCACACCATGACATTTTATGTTCCTTATACTTAAATGAGGTTGTTTTGTCTACAGAGCTGCCTACATCTTGGGTTTACCAGGAAAAAAATCATTTCAATAAATATAACTTGTTTTGTGAAATGTATACAACTATATGAAAAATGTGACAGAGAGGGGGCTTAATGAGGGAGAAAATAAAAAAAAAAAAAAAACAAGAAGATTCTGCTAAGATATGCAAATAAGAAAAGAGAATTGGGGAGAAAGGTTAACTTCAATGTTTGATTAGAGACTAAATTATAAGAGTGTGTAAGTTTACATTCTAACTTTTTTCACATGAAAATTAGTGTCTCTATTAGCAAAAAGCAATCTCTTATGTCCACGCCTTTTTTTTTTAACTTTTATTTTATATTGGAATACAGCTGATTAGCAATGTTGTGACAGCTTTAGATGAACAGAGAGGGGACTCAGCCATACATATACATGTATCCATGTGTGCATGCTAAGTCACTTCAGTTGTATCTGATTCTTTGTGACCCTATGGACTATAGCCCGCCAGACTCTTCTATCCATGGGATTCTCCAGGTAAGAATACTGGAGTGGGTTACCATGCCCACTTCTAGTGGATCTTCCCCACCCAGAGACTGAACTGCAGTCTCCTGTGTTTCCTGCATTGCAGGGGATTCTTTACTTCTGAGTCACCTGGAAAGCCCCATACATGTATCCATTCTCCCCCAAACTCGCCTCCCATTCAGACTGCTACTTAACATTGAGCAGAGTTCCCTGTGCTATACAATAAGTCCATGCCCTTGCTTTTAAAATTGGGTTGACATAAAGGGATGTGATCTTTGATTTAGAGAGAAAATGACATGTTTTTCAGAAATTTTATTTCCCTCAAGTTCCTGGGGTCTTTAAATCAAAATATTGTTTATATGTTAAATACTAAATCTTTATAGCAATAAAATGAATTAAAATTTCAACTTTTCGACTCTATCTCTAACTCCTGTTCTCCTGGAAATAAAGAATCTCAGTGTATTCTTCCTCTGAGATATACATAAAAATAAAAATTTGTCACTACACTTGATTTAATCTGATACCAGAGAACCACCATTGTAATTGAGTTAATGTTCTTGAGTTACTTATAATTAGGTATTTAAAAATAAAATCATTTTTATATAGAAACTAGAATATACATATATATGTTATATATATTATAGGTGGATACAATATATATATATAATATATTATATGTGGGTAGCACTTATCCAGTGAAGGACTGCTTGGATTTTTCAACTGAATTTACTAGAATGATACTGAAAGGATCAGGGGCAGGGTCCCGGGTTCCATCGCTGACTCAGAGGGCGGATAAAACCCAGCCTACCCCCACACCTGAGTTACACTCCCCACCCTGGAAAGTCCCTTGCCCAACTACCGGTAAATACTCCAAGACACCCAAACGGAAAAACCCCNATACTTTGGTCACCTGATGCGAAGAACTGACTCATTTGAAAAGACCCTGATGCTGGGAAAGATTGAAGGCACAAGGAGAAGGGGACGACAGAGAATGAGATGGCTGGATGGCATCACCGACTCAATGGACATGAATTTGAGTGAACTCCGGGAGTTGGTGATGGACAGGTAGGCCTGGCATGCTGCAGTCCATGGGGTTGCAGATAGTCGGACAGCACTGAGTGACTGAACTGAGCCGAACTGAACCACTGCACAGACAGAAATAGAAATGATGAATCTTTCCCCAGGGTGTTAAATAATCAGATTTAGTGCTTAAGGAATTTGGCAACCATAGTCCTTAGTCATTTCAGCCCTTGGGGGCATAAAGTTTGGAATGATCTAGGAACCAAAGGTCTGGAGTCTCCAAGTTATGTGACTTAAGGAAAGCTCAGATTCTCAGAACCTCAATTATTTTCTAAAATGTTGATTATATAGTCTATCCTTCTTGGGTACACAAATAATATTTGATAAGTATTTGTTGACTAATTAATAAATATTGTATATGAAAATGCTATTCAAATATGTTGTTTGTTAGGTATTATAGCCAGATATTCATAAGAATGAAAACTATGATTGGTATAAACTTTATACTTTACAAAGAGTTTTTATATATATAGTCCCATGGCCTCTATTAGAAACCTTTCCTCCTTCAAGACATTGAGGGCATGATTTATTACATGGAACTACTGTGGGGTTATAATTACCCTTTGTTTGAGCAGATCTAATATTTCTCAGGAGAACCTTTGCTGGCTCAGCACTGTTGCTACTCACTTCCAACATTCTCCTCATTTACCAATGGTTCTTACTCTTGCTTCCAGATTGGCTAACTTAGCACAGGCTCTAAATTAGCAAACTGCACCCACATACTCTACAGGGAGTGCAGTCTCAAACTCACTCCTGCTCTACAGCTTCCAAAATTTTGACTAAAGGAAAATTTATGAAGTATTACAGAAGAATAGATAATCTTTCTCTTCCTCTATATATTTTTAGTATTTTAATATGTTTAATATGTTTTTAATATGCCTTAAGCCTGCTTGTCAGAGACCAGTGTAGCTTGAGCCACATTACTAACACCATACTCCCCCTGGTTCCCAGGAATATACGTTTTGCCGTATTTCCTTTAATAATCATGACATTAGCCTATATTGAAGGACCTTCCGAAGAATGATGACACATTATGATCAGTGATATTGCTAAGGGTTTATTTCCTTAGTGTCCTTTCTGACCTCAATATTATCAGTAGTTGCAATTTTCCAGACAACTCATTTGTTTCAGTTTTGGATTTTGCTTTATTTATTTATTATTATTATTTTATTGAGGTAAAACTCATGTAACATAAAATTGACCATGTAAAAGTATACAACTGGTGGCATTTCATACATTTACAAAGTTGTGCAGTCATCACCTCTATCTAGTTACAAAAAATTTTCAACACTCCCAAAGGAGACCCCATACCCATTATGCAGGCATTCCCTATTTCTTCCCCTCTTCTGCTCCCTCGCAACCTAATCTTCTTCCTGTTTCTATGGATTTAACTCTGGATAGTTCATATAAATGGACTCATACAATAAAGTGACATTTTGCATCTGACTCTTTTCATTTAGCATTTTGAGATTCACCAAGATGTCGATGTCACATGTAACCAACACTTCATTTCCTTTTATGGCTGAATAGTAGTTCCTAGTATGGATTTACCCTTTTTTTTTTTACCTGTCATCCACTGATAGAAATTTTGGTTGTTTCTACTTGTGGGTTATTGTGACTCCTACTGCCATCAATATTAAGTATCTGCTTGAATACCTCTTTTCAGTTATTTTAGGTATGTACCTAAGAATTTCATTTCATATGGTAGTTGTGTGTTTCACTTTTTGAGGAATTGGAAAACTACAAATTTGTTTTTCACCTTGTGTATGGACACTGTCTGCTGTTGTTGTTGCTGCTGTTTAGTCACTGAGTCATGTCTGACTCTTTTGCAACTCCAGGTTCCTCTATCCGTTGGATTTACCAGACAAAAATACTGGATTAGATTGTCATTTCCTTCTCCAGGGCATCTTCCTGACCCAGGGATCAAACCCACTTTCCTGAACTGGCAGGCAGATTATTTAACACCGAGACAGCAGGGAAGCCTGTTGGTTTGCTGACTTGCCATTGTTTCCCACTTTGAGATGACAGCTAGGAAGTTCAGACTCAAATTTATGTCCCAACCATAGCAAATGTTTGACACTGTTTCCACTGTCTCCCCATCTATTTCCCATGAAGTGATGGGACCAGATGCCGTGATCTTCGTTTTCTGAATGTTGAGCTTTAAGCCAACTTTTTCACTCTTCTCTTTCACTTTCATCAAGAGGCGTTTTATTTCTTCTTCATTTTCTGCCATAAGGGTGGTGTCTTCTGCATATCTGAGGTTATCGGTATTTCTCCCAGCAATCTTAATTCCAGCTTGTGCTTCTTCCAGCCCAGCGTTTCTCATGATGTGCTCTGCATATAAGTTAAATAAGCAAGGTGACAATGTACAGCCTTGACGTGCTCCTTTTCCTATTTGGAACAGGTCTGCTGTTCCACGTCCAGTTCTAACCGTTGTTTCCTGACCTGCATACAGATTTCTCAAGAGGCAGGTCAGGTGGTCTGGTATTCCCATCTCTTTCAGAATTTTCCACAGTTTCTTGTGATCCACACAAAGGCTTTGGCATAGTCAATAAAGCAGAGATAGATGTTTTTCTGGAACTCTCTTGCTTTGTCGATGATCCAGTGGATGTTGGCAATTTGGTCTCTGGTTCCTCTACCTTTTCTAAATCCAGCTTGAACATCTGGAACTTCTTTTTGGGCTCCAAAATCACTGCAGATGGTGATTGCAGCCATAAAATTAAAAGACGCTTACTTCTTGAAAGGAAAGTTATGACCATCCTAGACAGCACATTCAAAAGCAGAGACATTACTTTGCCAACAAAGGTCCATCTAGTCAAGGCTATGGTTTTTCCAGTGGTCACAAATGGATGTGAGAGTTGGACTGTGAAGAAAGCTGAGNTGGAGGAAGCTGTGGTTTACCTGAATACAGTCTCTTGTGTTTTCCCCTCCATTTCCAGATATCAGCCTTTTCTATTCAGAGAAGCAGCACGGGACCGGGTTGGGCAGAGTGCTGGAGAGGTAGACAATGGGATTGACTAGGACTTACTATGTTTCAGGCACCCACTGAATGACACACATATATCACTTATTTAACCCTCACCAGAAACCTACGAGGTAGGGATGACTAACTATCCCCTTTCATGAATAGGGAAACATGTTCACAATCACACTAACTAGTGAGATACCGGGACATTTAACCCAGATAAACTTGAAAACCCCTATCTGCCACTGAATTGTGTCTGCTGCTGGTGAATGAGCCGCCAGGGTGCAGCAGGAGCACTGGACATAGGGTACTGATTCTTGAGAGAGCCCAGGTCTCTTGGGTCACCTCCTTCTTGCCCGATCCTGTGCAGGAGACACCCCAGGACTGAGGAGAGCCCCTGACGGAATCTGGGAGGTTTTCCTTCCCCCGTCAGCCAAGAGGAGAGGGAGAAGCAGAGCCGCAGCCAGCCGCACTGCCAGTGCGTGTCCCTGAAGGTCCCTAGAACACACTTGCATGGATGCGTGTGTTGGCCCCTCCGGTAACTCAGAAGCCAATAACCCCACATTCTTTCAAATCACGGTGAAGCCACATGACGGNGCAGTCACCCTGACCCAAGGTCCATGCTCTGTGCTGCGGTCACCCTGCGCCGAGGTCCAGCCTGTGTGCCGCGGTTGCCCTGTGCCAATGTCCGGGCTGTGCCCCGCCATCGGTTGGAAACGAGTTCCATCCTGTTTGCCATGGTCGCTCTGTGCCGAGTTCCATGCTGTGTTCCGCGGTTGGCGAGCGACAAGTTCCGAGCTCTGTAGCCCGAACACCCCGCGCAGAGGTCCGACCTGTGTGCCGCGGTCACCCAGTGCGGAGGTCCGGGCTGTGTTCCATGGATTGGCTAGTGACGAGTTCCAAGCTCTGTGCAATTGTTGTCCTGCACAGATTTTTGGGCTGTGTGCCGCAGTCGCCCTTCACTGAGTTTTGAGCTGTGTGGCGTGGTCGCCCTGAGCCAAGGTCCTTGCTCTGTGCCGCGGTCACCCTGCGCTGAGGTCCGACCTGTGTGCCGCGCTCATCCTGTGCCGATGTCCGGGCTGTGCTCCGCCATCGGTTGGAAACGAGTTCCGTCCTGTTTGCCATGGTCGCTCTGCACCGAGGTCCGGGCTGTGTCCTGCGGGCGGCTAGCAACAAGTTCCGAGCTCTGTACCCCGATCGCCCTGCACAGATTTCCGGGCTGTTTGCTGTCATCTCCTTTCNCTGTTTGCCATGGTCGCTCTGCACCGAGGTCCGGGCTGTGTCCTGCGGGCGGCTAGCAACAAGTTCCGAGCTCTGTACCCCGATCGCCCTGCACAGATTTCCGGGCTGTTTGCTGTCATCTCCTTTCACTGAGGTTCGGGCTGTGTGCCGCAGTCACTCTGTGCCGAGGTCAGGTCTGTGTGTCACGGTAGCCTTTAACCGATTTCCGGGCTGTGTGCCGTGGTAGCCTTGCGCCGAGTTCCGGTCTTGTGCTGCAGTTGCCCTGCTCTGAAGTCCGGTCTGTGTGCCACGGTCGCCATCTTCTGAGGTCCGTGCTGTATGCCAGGTTCGCCCTGTGCCAAGGTTCGTGCTGTGTGCCTTGGATGCTCTTTACTGTGGTTCGGGCTGTGTGCCGCGGTTGCCCTGCGACGAGTCCAGGCTGTGTTCTGCCCTCGGCTTGCGACCAGTTCTGGGCTCTGTGCCTCATGCCCTCTGTGCCGAGGTCTGGGCTGTGTGCCATGTTCGGCCTGTTCCGAGGTCCGGACTGTGTGCCGAGGTATCTTTCTGCAGAGGTCTGGGCTGTGTGCCGCGGTCACCCTGTTCCGAGGTTCGGGCTGTGTTCCGTGTTCGCCCTGTGCTGAGGTCCAGAATGTGTTCTGCATTTGGCTAGCGACTTGTTGCAGGCTTTGTGATGCGGTCGCCCTTCACTGAGTTTCGGGCTGTGTGCCTCGGTCGCNGTGGACACGAGTTTGGGTAAATTCTGGGTGTTGGTGATGGACAGGGAGGCCTGGCGTGCTGCAGTTGCATTGCTAACACTATCTACATTTTCTAACTTTATATTCATGTGCCTCATTTTTAAAATGATTTTTTATGGAGGAGACGGAAAGAGGGGCTTTGTTACCTTGCCAGGCCGAGGGAGAACACAGTAGGCTCATGCTTCAGGAACTGTGCCGTGCTTCTTACTGAGGAGGGAAGGTTTATATAGTCAAGTAGCACCATGTGATCAAGGCAGTAACAGTCTTATTATACTCTCTCTTCTGCTAATTGCAATAAAGTGATTTTAATTTTACTTTCTCTTCCAAAGATGATGTACATCGTTTTAGCTGTCTTTTAATTTGGGGCGGAGTATCATACCATTCCTTGGACTATCCAAAGGGTAGATTCTATTAGTTTTCATCTTTTACAAATAAGAAAACTGACATAAGCAAAGTTTCTTGACTCAAGTCTAAAGAGCCAGACAGAGAACTGAAACCCATAGCCTCAGAAGCCAAATTTCATGTTCTTTCTAGTAGAGCCCACAACCTCTTGGATACTTTTCTCAAATCATATAGTAATATGTGTGGAAATAAACTTAGTTCCCACTTTTTTCACCCACCCTAAAGAGAAAGGAGTCTGTAATGAGGTGAGGAAGAGGACAAAAGCTTTTATAGTTAACCTATTCCTTAGTTTAATTGCTACCTGCAACAGTTGGAAAGAAAACTCAGAAATTAAATAAGCTTATTATTTCATTTAACTTCTTAGCAGATCAAAGAAGTAACACAATATTATAATGATGTTATCACTTAACTTCTCTTAAAGTGCCTCAAGGGTGTCTTTGACCTACAAAGTTCCTGATGTTTTTCTTTTTAATTACTCAACTTTTATTCTATACTAACAGTGCTTCTAAGGAAGAAGCCAGAATAAACAGACTGAAAATACAACATGGTATTGAGAAATGTTAGATAAAATCCTTATCCTATGTTATTGTGAGAATTAGCCAAGAAAGTTTCATAGAAAGAGCATCTGTTTTAATTTGCTGTACATAACTGAAACAGGTGATGAATGCTCATACAACTCAAGTAAACAACATACATATGATTGATAATTATAATCTACCTTGTACAAGAAGGTGAATTGCTAAATCATGTACAAGGAGTCATGGAGATTGTTTCATATTAATATGCGATAGACATAGGTTTCAATGTGAGGAGATTTGACGTCTATTCCCATTCTGCAGTTAATTAATTGTAGTAATATTCTATATTTGCATATTATCTCATAATCAAGAAAGCCTTTTCATGATCTCATTTGATCTTTTTGCCAGCCCTAACAGGCAAGCATTATTATCCTTTTTCTATGGATGTGAAAACTAAGGCTCAAGAAAGTTTGATAATTTGTGCTTAATGAGAGTTTGCTAGCTGATATCCAAAATCATTCTTAGATTGTCTCACCCTAAGTTCACTGTTTTTTCCAGGGCACCACAATGCCTCACACGAGAAGAATGTACTTCACAGAGGAAATCATTTAACCTTTTTTCATTTAGTTTCTTCATCTGTAAAATGAAGTAAGAATACTTGACCATTAAGATCTCTTACAAGTTCCAAACTTTCTGAAAGTACTTTCATATAGTACTTCTTATTGTGCATTTATGTTAGACTTATTTATATACTTGGTTTATTTCTCCCTCTGTGTTCTTTGAGATAAGGATCTGTGTCTGAATGAAATTTCCATCCTTCCAAGGGCCTGGCTTATTAAGTGATACCACATGTCACAAAATAGTATTAGAAAGACTATGAGGTGGCACACAAAGAAGAAATACATAAGAGATAAGACTCCTATAGAATTAGCTAGAAATAAGAGAAAAGTATGAATCTACAAATTCAGCATGAAGTTTAAGAAATATACCTGCAAAGAGGCTCATGACCCAGTCTACTCTAGAGATTTGGTTTCCTTAAGCAGCAAAAGGCATCTTAACACCAAAAGTTTTCTGCCTCATATCATATAAACAATGGTGTAAAGAGATCTGAATAGCTCAGTTTATGATTATCCAATTTTTCTACTAAATCGTTACTTTGTGTTATATTGATTGTGATAGGAGAACTTGATAGGAGACAGGCACAGAAAATTATTAAGTCTGTATTTTTAATACTTTCGAACTTTTGATTATGTGTCCTTTGATATTTCTTATTCATTCTTCCCAGAAGTTTAAGCCTGGACAGAGTGGGTAGCAGAGGGAGAAGACCACTTTTGATTTTTGTCAATGGGATGGAAAGCTTTGTCTCCCATCACTCATGACAGAAACTTGCTCCTGGCTTCTGCTTGCCTCTAAAGAAGAACATTAGTGCCCACCCAAACAAGAGGAACATTTCTGAATGGTGTGTGTTCTTTCATTGTGCATTTGGCCCCTGAAGAACAGATCCACAGCAATGTTCACTGGGTTCCCCTCTGATGTCAGGCTTGAAACTTCTGTCCAGATAAAGGTGGGGCATCAGGCTCACCTCATTCTTCCCTCCTTTCTCAGTAATCAGTGTTCTTCATTGTCTGATATACAATGTCTTGAAACTGTTTCAGTTCGTTTTCAGTTGTTTTCAGGTCAGAGGATAAATCTAATCTCTGTTACTCCATTTTGAAGAGAAGGAGAACTCCTCATACATGAGGGTTTAACATATTAATCTCTCTACATTTTTTACATGTTTGAAATTCTCCAAAATAAAAAGAATATTTTAAAAAGGTAAATACGACCTCATGCCTGGTAGTAAGAAGGTTTTTGAAGGAAAACAGTGTTGCATAATGGGAATTTTATTTAATTGTATTATCCATAAAGATGGAAAGATTATCTCCTTTAACCTCCCAAGAATTATTTTGTTTTCATATACAATTATATTGTGAACATCTATGCCCATATTACCTCCTTCAAATATCCATTTTGTTGTCTGAATTTGGTATTTAGCATTCTCATGCATCTTCCCTTTCTTCTTGCTCTCTCTCTCTCTGTTTCTCTGTCTTTCTCTATATGCATATAATATATATACAATATATATATAATAATATCTATAAAGTATGTTTAAACTATTTTAAAATTTTATATATGTTTTCTTCTGAACTTACATTTTTACTGATTTACAAATTTATGCTAATTTTTTCTGTACAGAAAAGTGATTCAGTTATACATATATATATTGTTTTTATTATGATTTATCACAGGGTATTGAATATAGTTCCCTGTGCTATGCAGTAAGGCCTTGCTGTTTATCCATTCTGCTTATAAAAGTTGCATCCGCTAACCCCAAATCCCCTTCTGCCCCTCCCCACCTCTCCTTCCCCCTGGCAACCACAAGTCCGCTCTCCATGTCTATGTTTCTGTTGCGTAGATAGGTGCATCTGTGTCATATTTTAAATCCCACATATAAGTGTTATCACCTGGTATTTGTCTTTCTCTTTCTAACTTACTTCACTTAGTATGATAATTTCGAAGTCCATCTATGTGGCTGCCTCATTCCTTTCTATGACTAAGTAGCACTCCATTCCATACACATACCACCGCTTCTCTGTCTGTTCATCTATCCATGAACGTTTAGGTTGCTTCCATGTCTTAGCTATTGTCAACCATGCTGCTATGAACATAGGGGTGCATGTGTCTTTTTGAATTATAGTTTTGTCCAGATACATGCCCAGGAGTGGGATTGCAGGATCATGTGTCAACTCTAGTTTCAGTTTTTTGAGGAATCTCCTTGCAGTTTGCCATAGTGGCCGCATCAACTTATATTCCCACCAACAGTGTTCGAGGGTTCCCTTTTCTCCACACTCTCTCCAGCATTTGCTATTTCTAGGCTTTTTAACCATGGCCATTTGAGGTGGTGTGAGGTGTTACCTCATTGCTGTTTTAATTTACATTTCTTTAATAATTATTAGAGAATTATTATTTCTCGAATTACTTCTCTAATAATTAACAAAGTTAAGTATCTTTTCATGTGCCTGTTGGCCATATGTGTTCTTCTTTGGAGTAATGTCTGTTTAGGTCTCCTGCTCATTTTTTGATTGGGGTTTTTATTGTGTTTTATGAACTCTTTGTATATTTTTGGAAATTAAGGCCTTGTTGGTTTCATCATTTGCAGATAATTTCCCCCAGACCCATAGGTTTTTTTTTGATTATTTATAGTTTCCTTTGCTCTATAAAAGCTTGTAAGTTTTGTTACATTNTGTTTTATGAACTCTTTGTATATTTTTGGAAATTAAGGCCTTGTTGGTTTCATCATTTGCAGATAATTTCCCCCAGACCCATAGGTTTTTTTTTGATTATTTATAGTTTCCTTTGCTCTATAAAAGCTTGTAAGTTTTGTTACATTTGTTTATTTTTGCTTTTGTTTCTATTGCCTTGGGAGACTGAACTAAGGAAATATTGCTATACTTTATGTCAGAGAATTTTTGCCTATGCTCTTTTAGGAGTTTTATGGTGTCGTATCTTATAAAGCCTTTAAGCCACTTTGAGTTTACTTTTGTGTATGGTATGAGGATGTGTTCTAACTTAATTGATTTACATGTAGCTGTGCAACTTTCCCATCATCTCTTTGTGAAGAGACTGTCTTTTTTTCCTTGTATATTCTCTGCAACTTATTTTTTTGATCAATACCTTATTTGTGCAGTTCAGATATATATAGCTCCAATTCAGTCATTTTCACTATATCAATTCAATGAATGGCATGCCTACTTTTTAGGTGCTAAAAGTAAATATTTTGTCATCTCTAGTTAAGACTGCAGGATTTGTTCATTGACTTGTTCAACAAATATTTATTGAGTGCTTATTATAGGCCAAACATTGTTCAAGGGGATGGAGATACTACAATGAACAAAATAATATCATGGACCTTATATTTTAGCTCAAGAAGATAGACATTAACAAATAACATGTAATGTGTCAGTTAATGAATGGTGCTAAGAAGAAAAAGCAAGGGAAATGGGATAGGGAGTAAAGGTCATGGGTGGGTGACGCTATCTCATGTGGGTGGTTAAGAAGACCGTTCCAATAAAGGGCCATTTGTGTAGGCATCTGAAGAGAATGGCAAGGGCAAAAACCAGACTGGGAATACGCAAGGTGGGATCCTGCTTTCACAAAAAGACTGATGAACAGAGGGGAGATTTTGAGGAATGGTGCAACATGATCTCCAGTACTCTTGCCTGGAAAATCCCACGGATGGTGGAGCCTGGTGGGCTGCAGTCCATGGGGTTGCGAAGAGTCGGACTTGACTGAGCGACTTCACTTTTACTTTTCACTTTCATGCATTGGAGAAGGAAATGGCAGCCCACTCCAGTATTCTTGCCTGGAGAATCCCATGGACGGGGGAGCCTGATGGGCTGCCGTCTATGCGGTCACACAGAGTCGGACACGACTGAAGCGACTTAGCAGCAGCAGCAGCAGCAGCAGCAACATGATCTAATTTACATTGAAGGTTATGTTTGGAATAGATTTTAGGAGGGGAAAGAGAAAGAAAAAGTGATAAGTTAGGAGGCTACAGAAAAAATTCAGGTGAAAAAGGTTATGGTTTCGAACAGAGCAGTAGTTTGAGGAAGTAAGAAGCATTTGTATTCTGAATATATTTTAAGGGTAAGCTAAGCAGGATTTACTTACAAGTTGGATGTTGGATCTGAGAGAAAGGAATCAAGAGTGACTCCAACTTTTGGGGATGGAGTATCCAGAAGAAAGGAGTTACTGTTTACTGAGATGTAGCTACCTGGAGATATAATAAGTTTCGGTGAGTCAAGAGATTCATTTGGATATGTTATGTTTCAGTTCAGTTCAGAAGCTCTGTTGTGTTCAACTCTTTCTGACCCCATGGACTGCCACACACCAGGATTCCCTGTCCATCACCAACTCCCAGAGCTTACTCAAACTCATGTCCATTGAGTCGTGATGCCATCTAACTATCTCATCCTCTATCATCCCCTTCTCCTCCTGCTTTCAATCTTAGCCAGCATCAAGGTCTTTTCCAGTGAGTCAGTTCTTACTGTCAGGTGACCAAAGTACTAGAGCTTCAGCTTCAGCATCAGTCCTGCCAGTGAATACTCAGGATTGATTTCCTTTAGGATTGAATGGTTTGATCTCCTTGCAGTCCAAAGGACTCTGAAGAGTCTTCTCCAGCACCATAGTTCAAAAGCATCAATTCTCTGGTGCTCAGCTTTCTTTATGGTCTAACTCTCACAACCATACATGACTACTGGAAAAACCATAGCTTTGACTAGATGGACCTTTATTGGCAAAGTAATGTCTCTGCTTTTTAATATGCTATCTAGGTGTGTTGTATCTTTTCTTCCAAGGAGCAAGCATCTTTTAATTTCATGGCTGCAGTCACCATCTTCAGTGATTTTGGAGCCCAAGAAAATAAAGTCTGTCATTGTTTCCATTGTTTTGTCATTGTTTTCCATTGTTTCCATTTGCCCATGAAGTGATGGGAATGGATGCCATGATCTTAGTTTTTTCAATATTGAGTTTTACGCCAGCTTTTTCACTCTCCTCTTTCACTTTCATCAAGAGGATCTTTAGTTCCTCTTTGCTTTCTGCCAGAAGGGTGATGTCATGTGCATATCTGAGATTATTGATATTTCTCCTGGCAATCCTGATTCCAGCTCATCCTTCATCTAGCCCAGCGTTTCTCATGATGTACTCTGCTGCTGCTGCTAAGTCGCTTCAGTTGTGTCCAACTCTGTGTGACCCCATAGATGGCAGCCCACCAGGCTCCTTCGTCCCTGGGATTCTCCAAGCAAGAACACTGGAGTGGATTGCCATTTCCTTCTCCAATGCATGAAAGTGAAAATTGAAAGCGAAGTCGCTCAGTCATGTCCGACCCTCAGCGAACCCATGGACTGCAGCCTTCCAGGCCCCTCATCCACGGGATTTTCCAGGCAAGAGTACTGGAGTGGGATGCCATTGCCTTCTCCAGATGTACTCTGCATAAAAGTTAAATAAGCATGGTGACAATATACAGCCTTGACAGACTCCTTTCTTAATTTGGAACCAGTCTGTTGTTCCATATCCAGTTCTAACCATGGCTTCTTGACCTGCATACAGATTTCTCATGAGTCAAGTAACGTGGTCTGGTATTTCTATCTGTTTAAGAAAATTTCCCACAGTTTGTTGTGATCAACACAGTCAAAGGCTTTAGCATAGTCAATGAAACAGAAGTAGATATTTTTCTGGAATTCCTCTGCTGTTTCTATGATCCAGTGGATGTTGGCAGTTTGATCCCTGGTTCCTTGGCCTTGGCCTTTTCTAAATTCATCTTGAACATCTGAAAGTTCTCAGTTCATGTACTGTTGATGCCTAGCTTGGAGAGTTTTGAGTATTATTTTGCTACTGTGTAAGATGAGTGCAATTGTGTGGTAGTTTGAACATTTTTTGGCATTGCTTTTCTTTGGATTGGAATGAAAACTGACATTTTCCTGTCCTGTGGCCTCTTCTGAGTTTTCCAGATTTGCTGGCAGATTGAGTGCAGCACTTTCACAGCATCATCTTTCAGGATTTGAAATAGCTCAGCTAGAATTCTATCACCTCCACTAGCTTTGTTCGTAGTGATACTTCCTAAGGCCCACTTGACTTCACATTCCAGGATGTCTGACTCTAGGTGAGTGATCACACCATCATGATTATCCAGGTCATTAAGATCTTTTTTATATGGTGGTTCTGTGTATTCTTGCCACCTCTTCTTAATATCGTCTGCTTCTGTTAGATCCTTACCGTTTCTGTCTTTATTGAGCCCATCTTTGCATGAAATGTTCCCTTGGTATCTCTAGTTTTCTTGAAGAGATCTCTAATCTTTCCTATTTTATTGTTTTCCTCTATTTGTTTGCATAGATCACTGAGGAAGGCTTTCTTACCTCTCCTTGCTATTCTTTGGAATTCTGCATTCAGATGGGTGTATCTTTCCTTTTCCTTTTGCCCTTAGCTTCTCTTCTTTTCTCAGCTGTTTGTAAGGCCTCCTCAGACAACCATTTTGCCTTTTTGCATTTCTTTTTCTTGGGGATGTTTTTGATCACTGCCTCCTGTAGAATGTTATGAACCTCTGTAACATATTATGTTTGGGACTTCCAAATAGAAGAGTCTAATAAGCAGATGTATTACAGGAGTCTGGGCTAAAGTTATAAACATAAGTATCAGCAACATATGGATGGAATTCTCAGCCATGGAAAATAACTACACAGAAACAAGAGAAGATAAGAGAACTGAGCCCCGAAGTATTCCAGCATTTAGGGAAAGAGAAGATAACATGAAACCAACAGAGAGGAGACTGAAAGTGGCTCGTGGTATGTGAGATAGAGAAAAACTGAAGAAAGTGATGTCTGGTAAGGTGCTAAGCCACATTTCTGAAGATTCTCCTTATTTACTGCAGGCCTAAAGTTGATTATTCCCCAGAAGTTAAGGAACTCAATATATGCCTGTAAATGAAAAACTAATAAGTGTTTATAAAGTTTCATACAGTAGTGGGATTATGAATAATATATTAATTTTGCTTTACTCACTTTAAATGCTCAATTGGATCTTTAACAAAAATAAACTTCAAAAAGAATATGAGATAATGTCCCAAGTCATCTTTCTCTTCTTCGTTCATATTAATGTTCCCTTCTTAGCATTTTGACTTTCTTGTGTAAAAGTCCAAGTGGTGCATTTTTTCTAAAGGAAAGAAGTCATTGATGGCTAATGTCTGAAACATTTAAACTTCATATAAAAGGTTAACTGTTTTTATTTAAATAAGATGTATTATTGTTATTAAAGTCTGTAGTACCCATGGGTTTTGGGTGGGGTCTGAGCTACAAAACTCACATTCAGTAACTGGAAAATTCTTTCTAGTTTAGCTCAAGTGGTTCTTTAATTACTTACCTAAACTTTTTGGTTTCAGTTTGGTGTTTTAGAACTCTTTTAAAAAGCCTTTAGCTCTTATAGGCACTGCACCTCTACTCCTATTTGAAATGCAGCATAAGTATCTCAATCATAAAAGCCACCAGACATGTACCTTAATGAAGACAAATGTGCAAATAACATTTGTGTTATTCTTGAATGTGGGCCATCATGACAGATTTTCAAAAATTTAAAAGTTGAGAGGGATCTTAGAAAGTATGTAGGCAAATCCTATTGTTTTTAAGTTAAGAAAATAAAGCTTAAAAGGTGTCCAAGGTGCCTCAGCTAGTTAGTGAGAAAATGAAGGTTAGAACCCAGGCCAGCTCTCCGTACTATATAGCTATATTTTAAGGGTGTAGGGGGGGAAATAACAAGATAAGAGAAACTTATTTAGTTGTACCTGGTTAAGGATCTTTGGCCATTTTTCTTATTTTATATCAGTACTGCTTTGGCACTTCCACGATCTCACTGAACAACCCTATTGAATAGCAAAAGCAAGTTATCATCATTCTGATTTTATATAGGTGATGAAATTGAGGCATAGAGTTTCATTTACTTCTCCAAGATCACAAAGCTAGAAAATGTGATAGTACCTAGGTCATCTGAATTTATTTACTTCTTTCTGTACTATAATTAATGATATCAGAAGAATCATTTAAATGATCTCAGAATATAATCTCCGCAAAAAAAGAAAAAACAACCCTTTTGTGTTGTATACCAGTTGGAAGACAAGGGGGACAGGGTGATGATGGAAAATGTAATGGCTGAAAAAATAGTAACAACTAACAGTGTTGCCATAGTAGCAAAACTGAGCAATTAGAAGCATTGATGCAAATGTCTTTGAACAAAAAGAATCAAATTCTGTGAAAGAAGTAATTTTTGGTCCATCTTTACATTGTTTCAAAATACCTACTGCACAGAGGCAAAGATGAGTAGATTTGAATTAACTTCAATTTCTGGGTGAACAAAAATGGGAATTTTTGTTCGTTAAAAATAGAATGCAATTCAATGTTATGACATGGCTTCCCAAAAAAGCTAGTGTAATCCTACATGACAGTGATAAAAGGACGTATGGAGTAAGCTGTGTGGGTCATACTAAGATTGGATCACCCTATTAATCATAGCGCCAGGTTTTAGAAAGGACACTAAACACCTGAAATTTGTGTGAGAGGATGACCATAATGAAAGTCTGGAAACAATTTGAGCCATTGAGGAACTTTTGAGGAACTAGAGCATTAATCTGAAAATAAGAACTAAGGGTTCCTTAAATTTATTCATTCATTCAACAAAAACTTATTGAATACCTACTATATGTCAGGATAGGGCCTTTTAGTGAAGTCACTCAGTCGTGTCCAACTCTTTTGACCCCATGGACTGTAGCCTGCCAGGATCCTCTGTCCATGGGATTTTCCAGGCAAGAATACTGGAGTGGATTGCTATTTCTTTCTCCAGGAGATCTTCCCAACCCAGGGATTGAACTCTGGTCTCCCGCATTGTAGGCAGAGGCTTTACCATCTGAGCCACCAGGACTTCAAGACTTTGGCCAGTGTCTGTGTGAGCTGGGGAGCCATGTGGAGGATTTTTTTAAATTGGAGTAAAAGTGCTTTACAGTGTTACTTTCTGCTGTACAACATCATGAATCAGCTATATGTGTACACACATCCCCTTCCTCTTCAGCCTCCCTCCCACCCTTCCATTCCACCGCTCTAGGTCATCACAGAGCAGAGAACTGAGCTTAGATAGAAGAGTGACTGTATCTCATGTGTTTTTGAGACATATTTCTGGGAATTCTATTGTGAGTAGGCTGTTGCGAGTGGGGCCAGGGTGGAGGCATGGAGGCAAATCAGGTTATTGAAATAATCAGGCAAGAGTTAATGTTGTTTGGACCAGGGTGGTGGCAATGCAGGAAAAGAGCAGTGATTGGATTTTGGGTATGTTTTGAATTGGAGGTATATTACATATACATGAAGTTTTTTTTAGGTTAGATTTAATTTAAACCCCTCTGTCTCCAGAAAATAGCACCAGGATCTTTGGATGGTGTTGGAAGGGGAAATGGGAACAGGAGGAAGGAACATGCCAATTGGCAGACATTTCAGTGGCAAGAGAGGAAGTGAGTGGGGGGTGGGCTGAGCTGAAACATGTGTCTCTTCCTCTCCCTCTAATGTCATAGCATTTTGACACAGTGTCACAGAGGGAGACAACATTCATAACTGTCAGAAATATTATAGGATCTCTAAAAGTTCATGAATTGAACTTTTTATAAATTGCAAAGCATAAAACTGCTATTATATTTGTTCTGCAATAGTGTAAAAACAATACATTTTTACAAAAATAAAAGGAGATCAAAGAAAGACTATGACCCACCACTTTCTTAAAGAGTCACTTGGGATTACTACTAGCAAGTTATCTACATGACCATTACCACCCCACATGCCCATTCATCCCACAGTCATTTTATGCACTCAACAACTATGAAACACAAGAAGTAACTACTAGAGAAATTCCCTGGATGTCCAATGGTTAGGACTTGGTGCTGTTACTGTCCTGGCCCAGGTTCAGGCCCTGGTTGGGGAACTAATATCCCATAAGTCTCAAAGAATGTGACCCCCAAAAAAGGTAACTAATAGAAAATGAACAGCAAGGATAATATAGACAGTTATTTCTACCTTGAAATGGTCTGATGTAAAATTAATTGAAATTGGACTCACAGGACATGAATACCATACCCATGCCACTGCTGCTGCTGCTGCTAAGTTGCTTCAGTCGTGTCTGACTCTGTGCGACCCCATAGACGGCAGCCNACAAATACTGACACATATATATGGAATTTAGAAAGATAGTAATGATGACCCTGTATGTGAGACAACAAAAGAGACACAGACATATAGAACGGACTTTTGGCCTCTGAAGGAGAGAGAGAGGGTGGGATGATTTGGGAGAATGGTATTGAAGCATGTATACCTTCATGTAAGAAATGGGGCGCTGGTCTATGTTAGATGCGGGATGCAGGATGGTTGGGGCTGGTGCACGGAGATGATCCAGAGAGACGTTGTGGGGTGGAAGGTGGGAGGGGGATTCGGGATTGGGAGCTCGTGTACACCTCTGGTGGATTCATGTTAATGTATGACAAAGCCAATAGAGTATTGTAAAGTAAAATAAAGTAAAATAATAATAATAAAATAAAATGTAAGTGGTCCAAAATGCACTTAAGGATAAAATACACACCCTAATTGGAAGACTTAGTATGATAAAGATACAATACCACATTAATAATTTTATATAAAACACATGTTAAAATGATCTGTTTGGTTTTAGATTAAATAAAATGTAGTATAAAATTAATTTTGCCTATTCTTATTGCTTCCTTGAAAGCAACTACTTAAAAATTTTAAATGAAATATGTGGCTCGCATCCATGGCTCATGTTATATTTCTATATAACAGCATTGGTATAAATCACATACAGACTCTAGAAGCAAGAACATCATTACCCTATTATGACAGATGTCTTGTCTTTCAATATTAGGTGAAGCATTCTATTGTCAAAGAGATCTAAAAATGGAAATATTTAAAACCTTCTCAATAAGTTTTCCTTAATTCAAGCACTTTGTTTACTCAACTCTGTGTTGTCTTCTGTTGCTTTTGTTCAGTCTCAGTTTAATTCATTTAAATTCAAGTAGCCATTTTGGCTAATATTTACTGTACTGATACTGTATCTTTGGACAAAAGGGTAATTTCTGCATTATAGCTAGCAATGTTGAATTTCAAATAAATGTATCTTAACTTGTTGAGAATATGTCTATCTCACCTAAACTATCAGTAACTAAAACATAAAGTTTAATAAACTTAAAATGGTTCAAATGCTTCAGAAATACCTTGCCTACTGGGTGTTTAAGAGTTCTTTTTCTTTTGAAATAAAGACTTGGATATTTAACTTACCAGCAAGATCTACTTATAAGTTAATTATCTGATATCAACATCCCTTCATGTACTTAAATTACATATGTTTGATTTTTAATTAAAATGAGAGCCTCCATTAAAAAACAATTAAAAACCCTCCCAAGTTCTTTCCTGTTTGTTTTTACATTTTATAAGCACATGGTTTTTGAAACTCTATGTGAATGATTAATTCAGGATAACCTAAACCTCTGGAAGTCATTGACAGGGGGCTTTATTGTGTAAAAACGATTTCTGATTTGGGGATATGCCAAATGAATTGCGTATTAAAAATGCTAAACCTCATTATTCTGATTTGTCTCCTGCAGAATGTCCAAGAAACAGGTCTTTAAAGAACAGGATCTAATTAACATTCAGTTTTATGTGCTTTAATTATGAGCTAATATCTGATTGAATAGGTAAAATTTCTACCTGTGTTTTTCAACCAGGGAGGTATTAGGATCATAGAATTTTAAAGCTGGCAAGGTTTTTTTTCCATTTATTTTTCATTTTGTTGATTAGAAGTGTTAGTCACAGAAAATGACCTTGAGAAACTCAGTTACATAGCAGATACTGAGATGTGTACTATTTGATTTTTAGAAACAGGTAGGTAACTATTGCCTTTTAAAATTTTATCATTTCCTTTGAAAGGTGTCTATGTAACGTATCTGCAGTCTGTGACCCAAGAATGCTTGACTTGTATTTGGTCACAGACAGCAGAAATGAGAGAAACTAGCCACTGCTGAATTCCTGCTCTGGACTGGGCATCTTGCCAATATTTCCATTCACTGTTATTTCATGTGATCTTCATATCAGCCTTTCAGGGGCAGGTGAGGGTCCTCAGCCCTTAAGGAAATTTATTCCTGCTTAAAAAACTGGTGAGGGGCCAGTGGAGGGCGATGAAGGGTGAGATTTAAGTCCACAATGTTCTAATCAGGAAGTCTACACCTTTCCTTCCATGACATCCTAAATCTTCTTAGAAATTCATTTTGTAATTTTGTGTGCTTCAAAACAGCAGAAGAGGGTAAGCCAACATTACCTTTTGGGAAGTATGTTTGGAAAATATTTGTTATCAAATACGCAAGATTTTGTTTTTCTTAAGACTTTCTACTTGCTTTCACTTTTAAAATTTGTGGGTTTAACACCAACTAAATTAATTGTATTTAGATTTCTTAAACAGTCATATTACCAAACAAACTCAACTGAAATTATTTTTGGTTCTTTGCTTTAAATTCAAGTAAACATTATCATGGTGCCAAATAACTTGGAGACTGAACTCTGTATCTGTCAAGTAATGTTTCCGGTATTGTATGTAGATTTTAAAAACCTGAATTCAGCTTCAGTGAAGTTGTGTGTTGAGGAAAAATGTAGTATTTATATACTTTGACATTCTGATTATGATTTTTTTTTGATGAACATAAAAGAATGACAAGAAACAATTAATGATGATGAAGTAGACATAGATTCAGGATTATAAATGTGTTTCTATATTTTTCAGGATAATACATCCCATAAAAATGAGTCAGTGGTTAAGAGTACCATTTCTGAATTGAGACCAATCTGCTTTGAATTCTCACTCCATCTCTTACTTGAATTGTATCTATGGGTTTGCCAAATCTCAGATTACTCACATGTGAAATGGTGGCATTAACTCACCTCATACTAATAGAAGTACAGAACTTATCATGAAAACTCTCAGCTAATATATGTCATTATTGCTATTGCATTTCCTGTGAAATTGTTAGTTCCAACTAAAATGCAATGAGCTAAGGTAGATTTATTAAACAACTGTCAATATCACACACACACATACATATATATAAAGAACTGTATACATTAGAATGATTTTGTACATCCCTAAGTCATAGGTCTTCATGTATAATATTTACTGAATGCATGCAAACTAAGCAAAAATTACTTCTCTGATTATTAGTAATATTGGCAAATTCCTTTAAACTTAGGGTGCTTGTTCTGGGAAAGATTGAGAAATAACCTTTATTTCACAGCAAATCATATACTAAAATAATTTATAGACAAATCTACAACATACAGTCAAACATTCAGAAGTTTTGGGCTGGTGTACTGGGATGACCCAGAGGGATTGTTTGGGAAGGGAGGTGGGAGGGGAGGTTCAGGATTGGGAACACATGCAGACTCGTGGAGGATTCATGTTGATGTATGGCAAAACTAATTCAATATTGTAAAGTAATTAGCCTCCAATTAAAATAAATTTAAATTAAAGAAAATAGTATAAGGAAATATGTCCCTTAATTTCAGATCTACTTTTGAAAACTTTAATTTTTGTTACCAAGTAAAAATCCGAGGAGAAGGATGCATTTTACTGCCAAAAATAGAAATAAAATCAATCACCTACTCCTGAGAGTCATTATCTTCTTTATTCTACACAGTAACTTCAACAAATGATATCTTCCACTGTTGCTACCTTACTGCCATGTCAGAACTTTGTTGAGTGAGGCTCCCTGTAAGGGGGATGTTCTGATTTAGCAAAAAGCTCTCCCTTAGCCATACAAATGCTTTTTTTTAAGGGAGTTTCAAATTAGAAAAATTTTTACTTTTTTTTTAATGTGTTTTTAACTGAAAGATAATAGCTTTACAATATTGAGTTGGTTTCTGCCATACATCAATATGAATCAGCCATAGCTGTACATATGTCCCCTCACTCTTGAACCTTCCTCCCTCTTNGAGAGAGAAGTTTGCCACCATCAGTGGGTGAGTCCTATTCCTTGAATACCTCCCAGGACCTGACTTTTGTTGATCCCAGTGCACAGCAGATGCTGGAAGCACATATCAAAAAGTTTCATATGAGGATGTTGTGCGGCCTTCCTTCCAAGGTCCTTGAATCCATACGAATTTTTAAACTGAAAGATACCTCATCGCAGTCCTTGTCCCATGCCAGCTTTCCCTCCTCAACCAATGCGATTTCTGAGGCAGACTCCAAATTTGGGAACTCTAAGTCTTTTAGCAGAAGCTCTAAATCTTTCCATGGAGACAAAGTGGGAACAACCAGTTCAGCCCCTGTCCTGGGTAACTCTCTGCCTGCCACCTCATCCGTGGGGAAAAGAGGACAGAGGGTCCTGAGACAGTCACACTCTGCTGTCAACCATGAGCTTGCAGAGGATGTTCAGAAAATTAAGGATCCCAGACAGATTCGTCTGCCTGTCTCACTCTGCATCACAGGGAGAGGAAGTCATAGACAGGCGCAACTAGTTGATAGATATCCCCAAAAGCTGCTTGCAAAGCAAGCTGGAGCCAGATTGGAGCCAAAGTATTTGAGCCAAAGTATGAGTTCCAGTGATAAAGGAAAAATGCAACAGGGCAAAAAGGTGGAGAAGTCAGAACCTGTTTCTATGCCCAAAGTGTCTAGGGAGATATTCCAGTCTGAGGATCTGGAGTCTCTTCAATTAAAAACCAATGACATGTTGATAACCAACAAATCAGGGGGCTCCCAAATAACAAATGTGAATGAGAAAAAAGCAGAAACTACTGTGANGTCAGGGAATACAAGAGAATAACATGATAAAACAGAGAGAAACACAGTGAGAAAAAATTTTCCACTCCAAAATAAACTCGTAAGCAGAGAAGAGTTGGTTTTATTCCAAAAAGAATCTAAATTCGAATTAAAAATAAACAACAACAGCTTTGAATAATGGCAAGTACTTCAATTAGTACTATATTTTTCTCAACTCCCACCAGCTGGTTTTACTGTTGGAGATTACTCCTTCTAAGGAACACTGGCAGGCAAGCAGCCTCTGTGTTTGCACAGGACCCTGTGCTCAAAGGGCCCCATGCTTGGCTTAATTTCCTCTCATCACTGTCTTGAAATTCTTACTTTATTTTTGAACTTGTAGTGAGCTTGCAGTGGGATGATGGGGTATGTGCATGAACAGAGGAGATACATACAATACACCTGTCTGCCATTCCTCACAGCATCATTTGTTTATTGCTTTTGTGGTGAGCATAGAATTCTGGTGGACCCACCCATGTATGGGATTTTGAAAGACTCAAAGTGAGTCCCTTGGAATTTAGTGTGTTAATTTTTTATTCCTGCTGTAATTACCACAGACTTAGTGGCTTGAAAAATACACATTTTCTTACAGATATAGAAGTCAGAAGTCTGAAATGTGTCTTACAAGGTTAAAATCAAAGACTTTTTTTTTCCTGGAAGCCATAGGGGAGAATCTGTTTCTTTATGTTTAATAGCTTCTAGAGGCTGCTTGCACACTTTGCCTTATGGCTGCATCCCCTGCTATCATTAAAACCTGTAGTATAATATTTTCCAGTTCCTTCTCTGCTAGCATTGTCTCATTGCTTTCTCTGATCCTCTTATCCTCTGTCTTCCTCTTAAAAGAATTATCTTGAGTTTACCTGGATAACTCAGGATAGTCTCTCTATCACAAGATCCTTAATTAAATCACTTTTACAAAGTCCCTTTTGCCATATGCAGGAACATATTCACGGGTTTCTTGGTTAAGTGATAGACACCTTTGTGGGTCAGGGGGATCATTATATAGCCTACCACACTATGTGAGGATACCACACTTTCCGTTTGAATCAGAATTTGCTTCAAACACAGAAAAAGGCAATAGGGTTTCTAAGAAACACAGGTGACCAGACAATTTATCATTTCTTGCCTGTGGTTCTTACCTGTGTTAGCCTACTACATGTTCTCTAAACAACACCACAGAAGAAAAGGGTAAGAAGGTCCCCTTCAGTTTCTTTCACTTTCAGTCTTTTCCTTAGAAAGAAAGAAAGAAAAACAGAAAGAAAGTGAAGTCATGTCCGACTCTTTGCGACCACATGGACTGTAGCCTACCAGGTTTCCTCCTTCCATGGGATTTTCTGGGCAAGAATACAGGAGTGGGTTGCCATTTCCTTCTCTGAGTAAGTCTTTTCCTTACTCATCAGTAAACTAAGAGGATTGGTAGAATGTGTATGCACCAAGAATTGAAATAAAAATAGTGGTGGCATTTCCACTATTCTGGAGAACAAAAACTAACACGTGTATGAGCTGTGAAAAAAATTATTTTAGTGACTCCCTATATTATGTATAAATTTCAAACTGACATTGTACAGTATAACAAAGCACAGTAAAATCCATCTTAATAACTTAAAATTTTAATTTTCTTAGAATGACATTACATACCAAATAACAACTCCAGATATGTGTGTATGTGTATGTTTCTGTGTGACAAAGATATCGTTGAATAAAGAAAAAAAAATACATATATATTTTAGTACTTCACAAAAAATTATTTTAATTGGAGGCTAATTACTTTACAAATTTGTGGTGGTTTTTGCCATACATTCACATGAATCAGCCATGGGTGTACATGTGTTCCCCATCCTGACCCTTCCTCCCACCTCCCTCCCCATCCCATCCCTCAGAGTCAACCCAATGCAGCAGCCCTGAGCACCCTGTCTCCTGCATCGAACCTAGACTGGTGATATATTTCACATATAATAATATACATGTTTCAATACTTTTTTCTCAAATCATCTCACCTTCACCTTCTTCCACAGAGTCCAAAACTCTGTTCTTTACATCTGTGTCTCTTTTGCTGTCTTGCATATAGGGTCTTTGTTACCATTTTCCTAAATTCCATAAATATGCATTAGTATACTGTATTGGTGTTTTTCTTTCTTACTTGCTTCACTCTGTATAATAGGCTCTAGTTTCATCCACCTCATTAGAACTGATTCAAATGCATTCTTTTTTACAGCTGAGTAGTATTCTATTGTGTCTTTTTTATCCATTCATCTGCTGATGGACATCTAGGTTGCTTCCATGTCCTGGCTATTGTAAACAGTGCTGCAATGGACATTGGGGTACACCTTTTTTTTTTTTTTCCAATTCTTGTTTCCTCTGTGTGTGTGTCCAACAGTGGGATTTCTGAGTCATATGGCAGTTCTATTTCCAGTTTTTAATTTCCACACTATTCTCCATAGTGGCTGTACTAGTTTGCATTCCCACCAACAGTGTAAGAGGGTTCCTTTTTCTCTGCATCCTCTCCAATATTTACTGTTTGTAGACTTTTTGATAGCAGCCATTCTGACCAGTGTGAGATGGTACCTCCTTGTAGCTTTGATTTGGATTTCTCTGATAATGAGTGATGTTGATCATCTTTTCATGTGTTTGTTAGCCATCCGTATGTCTTCTTTGGAGAAATGTCTATTGAGTTCTTTGGCCCATTTTTTGATNTCAAATTAGAAAAATTTTTACTTTTTTTAAATGTGTTTTTAACTGAAAGATAATAGCTTTACAATATTGAGTTGGTTTCTGCCATACATCAATATGAATCAGCCATAGCTGTACATATGTCCCCTCACTCTTGAACCTTCCTCCCTCTTTACCCCTCATCCCACCCCTCGAGATTGTCACAGGCACCCAGTTTGAGCTCCCTGAATCACACAGCGAATTCCCGCTGGCTATCTATCTTACATATGGTAGTGTACATGTCTTCATTCTACCCTCTTCATTTGTCTCACCCTTTCCTCCCCGGGCTTCCAGGTCCACAAGTCCGTTCCCTACACCTGCGTCTCTACTACTGCCCTGCAAAGAAGTTCATCAGTACTATCTTTCTAGACCCATGCATATGCATTAATATGATATTTGTTTTTCTCTTTGACTTACTTCAATCTGTATAATAGGCCCTAGGTTCATCTACCACATTAGAACAGACTCAAATGTCAAATGGACATCCAGGTTGCTTCCATGTCCTAGCTATTGTAAACAGTGCTGCAATGAACATTGGGATAGATGTGTCTTGTTCATTTATGTTTTTCTCAGGGTATATGCCCAGTTATGGGATTGCTGGATCAAATGGTAGTTTCAGTCCTAGTTTTCTTATGAAATCTCAATACTGTCCTCTATAGTGGCTGTATCAATTTACATTCCCACCAATAGTGGGAATTCTCTACATTCTCTCCAGTATTTATTGTTTGTAGACTTTTTGATGATGACCATTTTGACTGATGTGAGGCAATATCTCATTTTAGTTTTGCTTTGCATTTCTCTAATAAAGAGTGATGCTGAGCATCTTTTCATGTGTTTATTAACCACCTGTATGTCTTCTTAGGAGAATGTCTGTTTATATTTCCTGCCCACTTTTGACTGGGTTGTTTTTTTTCTGATATCGAGCTGCATGAGCTGCTTATATATTTTGGAAATTAATTCTTTGTGAGATGTTTCATTTGCTATTATTTTCTCCCATTCTGAGCATTATTTTTTCACCTTGTTGAAAGTTTCCTTTGCTGTGCAAAAGCTTTTAAGCTTAATTAGGTCCCACTTGTTTATTTTTATTTCCTTTACTCTAGGAGCTGGGTCAGAGAGGATCTTGCTGTAATTCAGATCATAGAGTATTCTGCCTGTTTTGCTCTAAGAGTTTTCTAGTTTTTGGTCTTATATGTTTTGAGTTTAAATTTGGGTAGGGTGTTAAGAAGGGTTCAGTTTTATTCTTTTACATGTGACCAGTGAAAAGTGAAAGCTGCTCAGTCGTGTCCGACTCTTTGCGAGCCCATGGACTGTATAGTCCATGGAATTCTCAGGCCAGAATACTGGAGTGGGTAGCCTTTCCCTTCTCCAGGGCATCTTCCCAACCCAGACATTGAACCCAGGTCTCCCACATTGCAGGTAGATTCTTTACCAGCTGAGCCACAAGGGAAGCCCAAGAACACTGGAGTAGGTAGCCTATCACTTCCTCAGGGGATCTTCCTGACCCAGGAATTGAACCAGAGTCTCCTGCACTGCAGGTGGATCCTTCACCAACTGAGCTACTAGGGAAGAATGTAGCTCTTCATTTTTCCCAGCCACACTTATTGAAGAGACTATCTTTGCTCCATTGTATATTCTTCCCTCCTTTGTCATAGATGACATGCCCATAGGGGTGTGGGTTTATCTCTGGGCTTTCTGTCTTGTTCCATTGGTGCATATTTCTGTTTTTGTGCCAGCTGCATCCATCTTTCTCAACATTGCTTAGGCTATTCAGGGTCTTTTTTGTGTTTCCCTATGAATTGTGAAATTTTTTGTTCTAGTTCTATGAAAAATGTCATTGGTAATTTGATAGGTAATAACTTGTCTTAACAACCTCTGGTGGTCCATAATTTTGGATTTTTTTTTATGAAGTATAGTTTATTTACAATGCTGCTTTAGTTTCTGGTGTATAACAAATATATACACACACACACACACACACACACACACACACACACACACACACACAAAATGGTCCATAATTTTAATATTTTTTTCCCAAGATGTATTACATGGACCAATGAGATGAGGTAAAAATATGGTCCTACTAAAGCATAAAAAACCAAAGAGATCAGCCAGGGGTCATAGTGTTTGACAAGTGCTAGTTTACCTGAATATCGGGACACAAAACATTTCACTTAAAATTCCTGCCCTTGAGAATCAAGTGCCTTCTCAGATATTGTAGTAAATATCATACTGTCATATGTTTATATTGGAAAATCTGTATTTATAGAGCATATATAGACTTTTAAAGAACTCAACACAATTATTAGGAATATACATAGATGAAGCATATGCTCCTTTTAAGTGACACATATCAGAAAAACAGACAACTGGAATGGCAGATTTAAAAACAGAATAAGCCAGATAGGTTTTGTACATAAAGCTGTCTCTCTTGAGACAAGCAAGTTAGTCACTTCAGAAATATTTTAAGAGCCAATATTTATTGAGTCTGATTTTATCATTAAGTGCAAAGATTGAGTCATTCATCTCAATGGGATAAAGGCTATGTGTATGGGAAAGACACAGAGAGAAAGAAAGGTGGCAAAGAAAAAGAGAACACAGGGAGGGGGGATAAATGTGCTGTTCACTGTGCTATAGAGTTGGCATCTTTAACCAACGCATATGTGCATGGGTCCATAGCCTTACTGCTCAGATTAGCAAAAGGGAATTACGCAGGAGGTTCTGCCCATATGAGGCAGTACACATCCATTTATTTATTGGTTTCAATGACTAGGTTATAAGAGTTCTATAGTGACAGATGCTATTTATTCACTTAAACCTACCAGCTGCTTTGGCATCAAACATAGGCAATCTGTAGTGGAGGCTAGATCCCTGCTTTCCCTGGTACTGACTGTCTCTTAATTCTTTTTCATTCTTCTTGTACACATGTCCTTAGTGTAGTGTGGAGACACGGCATTCAGCAAGGAATAATGGTTAAAAACATGGTAAGTTAAACAGTTACTCCTTTAAGAAACAACTCTCCAAGTCAAAAACAAACACAATTCAAAAAGTATTTCTTGTCCTCTTTAGCTTTATTTTGCTTTTTTTTAAATATAAATGATTGATTAATTTTCAAATTAATATAAAGATAAGTAATTTAATCAATCTGATGAGCCACCTACCAGCGACCATCTACCAGCAGTGACTATTTAAGACACTAATCATAACGAAAGCATTCCTAACATTTTACGTGGATAAAATCTACCAAGAGATTCAAAGTACATCCATTCAGCATGATAAAAAGTCTTGTAAGCAGGCAGAGGAGCTGCTCTTATCTCTATTTTACTGCTTACGAAACTGAGGCTCCCATCTACAAAGAAAATTGATTGCCTAAGGTCTCTAAGCTTTCAAGTGGTAATATATAGACCTGTACTCTAGGTCTAATATTCTTTTAACTCTTTCACATCAACTAGAGTTCACAGAGGGAAATACATTATTTTTTTACTTCTTCCTTCACTTTCTTTCTTCCTTCTTTTTTAAGGATATATCTAGTATTATTTACTTATTTTTAATTTTTCTGGCCATGCAATGCCAGACCTGTGGGATCCTAGTTCCTTGACCAAGGATTCAACCTAGGCCCTCAGCAGTGAAATTAAGAAGTCCCAACCTCCAGACTAACCAGGAAATTACCTAGCATCATTTATTCTTGATTTAGTTTACTCATTTTATTTGCCAATCATTATGGATCAGGTAGTATTAAAGGTTCTCAAGTGAAATGCTTAAGCAGTGCCCAAAAGAATGAGTAGAAATTCTTAAAAGTAAAGTGCAGGAGGAAGAGAAAGGAGACATCTTTCAGGACAATGAGCACACTCAGAGTTTGATGCCACCTGTAAGATGATGGAAAATAGACATTAGTATTGTCCCCAGTTTCTGGCACACGTCTCCTGAAAGCTTTGTAATTTCCAAAGTAATAAGAGAACTACAGGTATCGTCTTTCGAATATTTGGCGTTTTTATTAGAATAGAAGATGCCCCTCGTTTATTTGGTCATAGGAGTGTGTTTTGTTCCAATGAGGCCACTCTGGGTAGGCTCATGGAGAGCTCTTGGATGAGGCCAGTCACGAGAAAGACCAAGCCATGATTAGGAGTTGGGAATTTTTCATCCTACTCCCTACTCTCTTGAGAGGGGAGAAGGGCTGAGAATAGAGTTAATGATCAAACACACCATCCTGATGAAGCTTCTGTAAAAATCCCCAAAACACAGGGTTCCAAGGGCTTCTGGGCTGGAGAAAATGTGGAGATGCTAGGAAGAATGGCATGTCTAAACAGGGCATGAAATTTTCCACCTCTCCCATATATCTTGCTTTTACCCTATGCCTATCTTTCATCTATGTGTTCATCTGTATCTTTTTATCACATTCTCTCGTGAGAAATTGACAAGTGAAAGTAAATGTTTCCCTGAGTTCTATGAGTTACTCTAGCAAATTAATCAAACCCAAGGACTGCACCAGGGCTTCTCTGATGGTTCAAACAGTAAAGAATCTTCCAGCAATGCAGGAGCTGCCGGAGACATAGGTTTGATCTCTGGGTTGGGAAGATCCCCTGCAGAAGAGAATGGCTATTCACTCCAGTATTCTTGCCTAGAGAACCCCATGGACAAAGGAGCCTGGGACAAAGGAGCCTACTGTCCATAGGGTTACCATGAGTCATATACGATTGAACAAGGGGCCATGGACGGCATTTTTGAAATCTACTATCTATAGCTGGTGGTCAGAAGACCAGGTGACAATCTGGGCTTGAGACTGGTGTCTGAGGCGAGGGTGAATCAGTCTGAGATTAAACCCTTAATCTGTGGAATCTGATGCTATCTCCATGTAGACAGTATCAGAATTGAATTAAACGCCGGCATTTGCAGAAATTGCTTGGTGTGAAGAAAACCTCCACACATTTGGTGACCAGAGGTGAAGTGTTCTGTGTGAGTAACAAAGGAGACTCACAGGGAAGAAACACACAGAAGGAGAAAAACTGACCTTTCTCATTACACCACCTCTTTTACATGCCAGGGTATTGTGAATTCATGTTCTCTCAGCTAGAGTGTAGTGAAAGTGAAAGTCACTCCGTGTGTCTGACTCTTTGCAACCCCATGGACTATAGTCCATGGGATTCTCTAGGCCAGAATACTGGAGTGAGTAGCCTCTCCTTTCTCCAGGGGATCTTCCCAACCCAGGGATCACATTGCAGGCAGATTCTTTACCAGCCAAGTGACAAGGTTATACAAATCTGGGGGACTGAATTTATATTTGCTGAAGCACATAAACTGGAGTTATCTACAGAAATGTGTCATGCTTCTGAGCAGTGTCTATTATATCCTTGCTAAAACAAAAATTAAAGAGATGAGAACCAGAGTTCTAGACAGAGGAGAAATATATGTTGAAAAGGATGGTTTGTCTTATATCTTCCCTTCAGCAGCCAGCGGAGGCAAAGCACTTATGTGCCACTGAGGTTCCCTTGAACCTCTACTTCAATGTTTATACAAGTGAAGTGGAAATGACCTTTGAGAAATCACCCAGGACATATCCTGACTTCAATAAGCACTATTCTTAAACTCTTTCAGCAATTTGACAGTCAATTCCATTTTTTAACCACATCTAAGGAAAAGGATTGTATAAAATCCAATAGTAGCCTTTCCCACTTGTAGTACAAAGAGTTTCTTGCAACCTCCTTATTATTATCCTTAATCGTCTAACTTCACTCATACTCTGATTTCTTTCCTTTTAATCTCTGTGTGAACAGAGAACAGAAGATCAATCCCTTTCTCTAGAAACTCCAATTCAAACAATCACAGTTAGGTTAATATTCTGTGTCAATTTTGTAATATGGAAAGGACTTACATGTAAGCATTGGTTTTGATATTTTGAATATAAGGGAAGTGTGAAATATACAAAAGAAGCTAAATATATCAGGTAAATAAATAAATATACCAAAGAAACAAAATTGATCTGACTACTGCATGAAAAGTTGGAAACACCGGCCTTTCCTAAAAGGTAGGAAAATTGCAAACATTGGTTTTTAGGTCATATGAAAGATAAGTGTGCTTGTTGCATTCATGGATTCATCAGTGTATCTGTTAATTTACTTAGAATCATATTTTCATCCAACCATAATGTATTGAGTGTATGTATGAGTTAGAAAATGTACTATGTATTACTTATACAAAAGATGGATAAACCATGACTATCCAAAAGCTCACAGTCTTTTGGGAAACTTGATATACTTATATCAAAGCAATGGAGAAGGCAATGGCACCCCACACTAGTACTCTTGCCTGGAAAATCCCATGGACAGAGGAGCCTGGTGGGCTGTAGTCCATGGGGTCGCTGAGAGTCGGGCACGACTGAGCGACTTCACTTTCATTTTTATGCATTGGAGAAGGAAATGGCAACCCACTCCAGTGTTCTTGCCTGGAGAATCCCAGGGATGGGAGCCTAGTGGGCTGCCATCTATGGGGTTGCACAGAGTTGGACACGACTGAAGTGACTTAGCAGCATATCAAAGCAAATCTCTCAAAATCCAAGGCACAGAGAGTTTTAAGAAGTGAGAGGTCAATGGTATAAAGCTGCATTTTGAAAATAAGGAAACAGTTATTTCAATGCTTTTGCAAAGCAAATAATATTGAAACAAATCTCTAATTTGAATTCCTGCCAACAGATAACTGACTGATTAATAACTATACCTGGGGGAGCAAAAGTCTAAGTACAGCATGAAAAACTCTATATGCATTTATATTTCAATACGTTAGTCTAGTTTTTCTGATTTACCCTGAAAACTAAGAGTTACATGTTAATATACTTGTGAATCCAATGAACAATAGGCAGTCCACTTGAACTTTATGCTTTCAAAAATTCTATTAAATAGGGAGAGAATAAAATTATAGTAAGTAATATTATTGCATGTTTTAAAGTGAATTGTGTGCCCCCAAATTCATATGTGAAAGCCCTACCCTGCAACATAACTGTATTTGAGATAAGACCTTTACGGAGGTAATTAAGGTAAAATGAGGCCATAGGGCAGGGTCCTAAGCCAACACGACTGGTAGGTAAGAGATGCCAGGGGTGCCCATGCACCGAGGAAAGGTCATTCAAGGACACAAAGAGAGGCTAAGTACCTAAAGGCCAAAAGAGAAGGTTGCATTCGAAACCAACCCTGCTAGTATCTTGAGTCTGGACTTCCAACCTCCAGCACTGTGAGAAAATAAATTTCTGCTATGTAAACCACACAGTCTATAGTATTTTGTGATGAAAGCCAGAGCTGACAAACCAGTTTGTTAACGAAAAACATTTGCGTCAAGTGACTTATAGCATTTTCTTAATGGTAACTTGTAACATTGTTAGGCCCTTACTGGATTACAGGTCATGAATTTAGATATGATGGTGTAAATTCAACACACAGAAAGGTGTAGTGACTTGCCAAAGGTCAGCTAGCAAGTAAGCAAGCCATTGTTCTTAGGGTAAAGGGTATAGAGTGACCGTTCTTAATGTAGCTTTCTTTTTTAACCTTAAGTACATGTTTGAATATTAAATCATTAAATATTTCAGCATTATACTGTAATACCATATTTATATTATATAAGCAAACAAAAATACCAGTCTAATGAAATTCAAAATAGCTATTGATAAATTTGTAATTTTATCCCAAAATTAGCTATTGATAAATATGTAATTTATTTGTACATTCGCTAAATTTCACTAAACTTCCATATTTGTAAAGAAACATCAAACATATTTGAATAGAAATGGGACCAAGACTATTGCAAATATATACTTTAATACTTATACTTAAATATAAGTATTAAATTTAATGTTTGATAGATACTAACTCCCTAAACTAGGCTACTGTTGAAAGGGCCAATTATATAAATCCAACACTAAAACGTAAAACTTGCAACATCTCAATATAGTCTTGCTAGTGATCAAAAAAAGAGGAAAAAAAAAAAAAACACCACACACAAACATGAAAGCTTGAAATGTAATAAGGGCCCAAATGAGTTAGCAATGGCTGTCATAAAAATCTGGCAGGGTTTTCTATTTACAATTTGTAATAAAACTGTCACACGTTAAATTTATAAAAGCATTTGTCTTAGAAAAATAAATCTATTTGCCAAGGGCAAGTTAATAACCTCTACAGTTCATTTGAATATATGGACAAAGAGATAGTTTGACTAATAGAGTATTCTAAGAACTGTATTGTGAAATGTATAAGATGCTGTGACAATGGAAATATCACTCAGAGAGGTTTTGTGCTATGAATTAACAACAGGAATCCTTTCTACATTATCTGAAATACAGTCAATATGGTTAAACATCAACACAAAGAATATGCTTATAGAGAAAAATACATTCATTTCATATATTCCATTTTTGGACACAACTAAAAATATTTCAATTTAAGTATCAGAGGAACGTGGAGATTTTAAATAACTAATGGAATGTACTGCTATTTCCTAATGATTAAAAGTCATCACTTGAGGAATTTAAGGGAAGAAAATGTAATTTAATGCATGGAGCTTTTACAGTTACTTGTAAATATAATCATATACAGGTTGTAATCAGCTATTCCTTGAATTTCAGATAAACTTAATGGAAACACGGATGGCAGCAGCTATACATTGTTCGGTGTAGGTAGAACAATGGTATAATAGAATCGCCTGAGCTCAAGCTAGTGTAGTAAGCTTGGGCGAGTCATTCACTTCTTTTTGGTAGGTAATCTTCATAATGTTCATGAAGATTCCCAGTGTTATTTTGTATGCCCCCTGAAAATGCAAATGTAATCTCGAGTGTAGAATTTAAGAACCATTTAGATGTGTGCATTTTTTCCAAATGTAATTCTGGATCCAAGAGAGAAGACATGCAAGTTTTAAAATGTCTTTAATTTAGAACAGGGGCAGAAAATCTTTTCTTACAGGGTAGCTACTCAACACTGTGACTGAAATGTGAGAGCAGTTATCAACAATACGGAAATGACTGGGCATGGCTATGTTACAAGAAAACTCTATTTACAAAAACAGGCAGAGGATATTATTTGGTTAATTGACCACAATTTGATAAACATTTGGAAAAAAAATGAAACAACTTTGCATTTTCTCTAAAAAGAAAACATCTTACTTTGAAAACCATCGTATTTTCATTATCTCATATATGGTTCTCTTATTGAAAAAATTAAAATTGAAGAGTTCTCTTTGGAAGAGTATATTTACCTTTAGTTTTGATCATTTCATAAACTGGTATATCCTTTCTAAAGTTTTTGTTGCTGTTTCTTATCAGTGATGAAGCAGAGAATCCCATGAGTTAAAGAAATTGAACAGCAAATTGACCCACTGGTTCCATTAAAAATGTGCTGAATATTTTTATGCACAGAGAACTTTGTGATGGTTGGATGGCATCACCAACTTAAAGGACATGAGTCTGAGCAAACTCCAGGAGTTGGTGAAGGACAGGGAAGCCTGGTGTGCTGCAGACCATGGGGCTGCAGAGAGTTGGAGATGACTGAGCAACTGAACAACAACAACTTCATCCTGCATTGCCTGGTTCAAATTCTAGCTCTGACCATTCTTTGCTGGGAAGATGAGAGAACAGTGTCTCCACTCTCCTGTACAATGGAACTCAATAGTATTAACTTACTGGACTCTTGTGAACCTTAAATGAGATATTAAATGTATAATCAGGTGGTACAGTGGTAAAGAATCCATCTGCCAATGCAGGAGATGCAAGAGACACGGGTTTGATCCCTGAGTTTCCAAGATCCCCCAGAGAAGACAAGGCAACCCACCCCAGTATTCTTGCCTAGAAAATCTCATGGACAGAGAAGCCTGGTGCGTTACAGTCTATTGGGTCATGAAGTCAGACACAGCTGAGCACACCCACACGCAAATGTTTAACACTTTGCAGGTGCTCAAAATATGAACAATAAATAGTAACTATTGTTATTGTTATATTCATCAACATAAATGCTTCGGGCCTTTGAATAACTAATGTATAGTCAAGAATAAGAGGCTTATTATGAGGACGATTATGTTTCAAATAATCCAGTGAAACAGATATAAATATTTTATCACAAGTTGATATTTAAGAGTTGATAGATAAGTAGATAAATTGGGGTAACTGAGAAAATCTAAAGGAAGATGATGTGTTTTCTACTAGATTCTGAAAGAGAACATCTTTTTTCACTGATAGAATGTTGAGGATGAAGATCAACTGAACGGTATGCTTCAACCAAAGGCCCTAAAGTAGATAAAATGCCTGAGAACCTCCTTTCCTTAAGACCTCAACTTGAGTGAGAAAAGGGGCTATGTAGCAGAAGCAAGAGAATTCAGATGTAAGTTCATAACTTCTTGCTAGAAAATACAGCATTTTTGAAAATAATTTATTTTCTTTAAATAGAATTCATTGTTGTTTGGTTACTAAGTTGTGTTCAAATCTTTTGCAACTCCATGGACTGTAGACCACCAAGCTCCTCTGTCCATGGGATTTCCCAGGCAAGAATGCTGGAATGCGTTACTATTTTCTCCTCCAGGGGATCTTACTGACCCAGGGATCAAACCAGAAGCTCCTGCCACATCTCCTGCATGGTAGATTCCTTTCCACTGAGCCAAATACTTACCTAGTATTTCACTCTAAGATGGTATCTGCTCCCCTAGAGAAAACAACTTTATGGAAGGAACTTGCATGGAAAGAAAATTATACAGAGAAAACACTAAAGAATCATTTTGTAGGACAAGTAAGAACAAATGTGTTCAGCATTCTAGATTTTTAACCTAGAGATCAGAGTTCTCATGAAAAGGAAGAAACACTGCAATACTATTAAGTCAGAATTAGAATCATGGGCCAAGGTACACTGTTAAAAAGCCACAAGAATTTACATTGTGTTATAGAAGGATAGGAGACCAGCAGGAAAAAAAACAAGTAAAGAGATAACACGTAAGTTTTAAAAGCTATCATTACATAATACTAACTTGGAATTCTGGTGGTAGCTGATACATCTGTTCTTTCTAATCTACAAAGTACTTTATTATATATTATCACATTTCATCATCACAATAAGCCTATAAGGCAAAACTTATCAAATACAATTTCTCATTTCTTGCTCAAATTCATGAAACCTAAATCTTCAGAATTCCAATCTGGTGAATGTGAAAGTCGCTCAGTTGTAACCAGCTCTTTGCAATCCCATGGACTGTAGCCTGCCAGGTTCCTCTGTCCATTGACTTCTCCAGGCAAAAATACTGGAGTGGGTAGTTGTTCCCTTCTCCAGGGATTTTCCTAACCCACGGATCAAACCCAGGCCTCCCACATTGCAGGCAGATTTTTATTTTACCATCTGAGCCACTTCTGGTAACCTTCCTCAACAGTAATCAGTGACCACTGTAGCTTAAGAAATTATCGTGCTGTGATTGAACAGTATTTGTTGAAGATTTTTGCAGTAACGTGAACAAAGTTTTTTAGAGAAGAAGGAGGTTTACTCTTGCAGTTCTGTCGTCACCAGGAGATCAAAGCTCAAAGAGGGCTGGGAGCTGCATGGATAGCTGAAATACACTACTCAGAAAGTTTCTTGGGTCATAGTCCTTGTTGAATTTGGCCTGCAGAGATTTAGCTTGTGAAATGTGACTGCTGTTGATGTTAACTCTGAATTAGTTGCCAACACTTAACAGCCAAGAGATTTTGCATAAAAGTTTGAATTTCTAACTCTTTAAATTTTCAGAAGATCTGGCAGCAACTTGCTGGGAGTAGGCAGTAGCTATGTTCTCCCAAGTATATGTTCTCCCTAACTTGTCCAAAGCCCTGATTTCTCCCTCTTGTTCCTTTTTTTTTCTTTTTGTAACCACTTATAGAGTCTACAGTTAATGATCCTGAAGAATGTACTTAACATTTACTAAGAGGATAGATCATAAATATTCTTATTAATAAATAGGAAACTTTTGGAGATAATGGACACTCTTACAGAATAGACTGAGGTGATGGTTTCATAGATGTAGACTTAGTTCCAGACTCATCAGGTTGTAGGCATGAAATGATCAGCTTGTTGTATGTCAATCACACCTGTGTTTCTCAAAGTTCATCTTCTTCATACATTGCTATTACATTTCTGATTTCTAGGGATTTTTGAGCTTGTACAACTTGGTTTAAGAGCATGAGGTTTTTGAAAATCATAAGTGATTTTTTTTTTAACCCTTTGTCTGCCATGCGGTTTCCAAAATGTTACATGGGGAGAAAATTAGAAAAACTACTAACTAGCCTTAGAGGTAACCCTGGATATATAAACCAGACAGGAAAAGGTTATATAATAGAAAGAAAAGGGGCAGTCACAAAAATAAAAACAGCGTTCTCCTAGGAAAACCACTCAACTGTGTCAAAGTCAATAAAAACAACCGGGGAAACCCCTCCAAGTGAGAACGGCACCAGTGAAAGCCAAGGGGGATGGGGGGCGGGACACAGTCGCCAGGACGGATCGAGGGGGCACGTGCGTTCTGCCGTTTCACCAGTCCCGGGCCCTGTGCAGGGCGGGGAGGCGATGCCAGGGGGACGCATCAGAAGCCGAGTACAGGAGAGCAGGGAGAGGTGCTCAGGGGGGCCTGGACGCAGTGAAAGCGACGGAGCAGCATTAGCTTCCCCCGCTCTAGCGCTCTCTAGCCGTCTTGCCAGGGTGACCCCCTCATCCATTGGAGTCACTACTCACAGCTTCACAGCTCAGAGTCATGACCTCCGTGAGGAGGACTTCATGGAGCCCAGAAACCACGAGCATGCCTTTTCTGACTCAGAGGAAAGGCGAGCTGTGAAGAGGGAGTGGGAGCAAGCGCCCTCTTCCAGTGGTCTCACCCGGGGGCCTTTTACATCCTCTCCTGAAAGAGGCATCACAGGCTTTTCAAGAAGCCACAGAATTGAGGAACATAAGGTAGAGAAGCCCCCCGCTGGGGAAACCAAACCCACAGGCACATCTGGTTCCCCGGCGGGGCCCCTGGCATCTGCTTCCGGAGAACGTGTGTCAGAGATGTGTATAAGAGACAGGACAGGATCCGGGCAATTCCTGATGTTCTAAAGGTGTGTGTTGCCGTGCCTAAACTGGGCCCCTCTAAGACAGCATCAGCCTGCAGTCCTCAGGTAGAGTATAGCTCAGCAATTGCTAATAACCGAAAAGGCCATAAAAGGGAAGAACGAGCTGGCTGTAAAAGTTGGAGTTGTCTTTCCTCCCAGTATCTGAGCCAACGCAGATTCCTGGAGTCATCTGTGGACCCTGTAGAGGGAAAGAAAGTCTGTGTCTCAGACTTGCTCCCAGAGGCTTTCAGAACCGGGAGGAAGGAAAATGCTAACCATGTGAGCCAAAATCGAGATGAAAACCGACTCAAGAGGGATTGCCCTGCCTCCTTTAAGCAGCTCCTTTCCTGCCCTAACATCTTGGAGTCCTCTGTGGACCCCACTGATGAAATGAGTGTGGGGTGGGCCAGGGTGGAGCCACCAGAGGCTTCTGGATCCACACTGGGGGCCACCGGAGTGGAGAATAAACCGAAGGGGGGACATTTGGACCAGAGACTGGAAGTCCAGCCTGCCGTCATGCAAGTTCTGTGTCCCCAGCGAAGTGGGGAAACCCCTCCAAGTGAGAACGGCACCAGTGAAAGCCAAGGGGGATGGGGGGCGGGACACAGTCGCCAGGACGGATCGAGGGGGCACGTGCGTTCTGCCGTTTCACCAGTCCCGGGCCCTGTGCAGGGCGGGGAGGCGATGCCAGGGGGACGCATCAGAAGCCGAGTACAGGAGAGCAGGGAGAGGTGCTCAGGGGGGCCTGGACGCAGTGAAAGCGACGGAGCAGCATTAGCTTCCCCCGCTCTAGCGCTCTCTAGCCGTCTTGCCAGGGTGACCCCCTCATCCATTGGAGTCACTACTCACAGCTTCACAGCTCAGAGTCATGACCTCCGTGAGGAGGACTTCATGGAGCCCAGAAACCACGAGCATGCCTTTTCTGACTCAGAGGAAAGGCGAGCTGTGAAGAGGGAGTGGGAGCAAGCGCCCTCTTCCAGTGGTCTCACCCGGGGGCCTTTTACATCCTCTCCTGAAAGAGGCATCACAGGCTTTTCAAGAAGCCACAGAATTGAGGAACATAAGGTAGAGAAGCCCCCCGCTGGGGAAACCAAACCCACAGGCACATCTGGTTCCCCGGCGGGGCCCCTGGCATCTGCTTCCGGAGAACGTGTGTCAGAGATGTGTATAAGAGACAGGACAGGATCCGGGCAATTCCTGATGTTCTAAAGGTGTGTGTTGCCGTGCCTAAACTGGGCCCCTCTAAGACAGCATCAGCCTGCAGTCCTCAGGTAGAGTATAGCTCAGCAATTGCTAATAACCGAAAAGGCCATAAAAGGGAAGAACGAGCTGGCTGTAAAAGTTGGAGTTGTCTTTCCTCCCAGTATCTGAGCCAACGCAGATTCCTGGAGTCATCTGTGGACCCTGTAGAGGGAAAGAAAGTCTGTGTCTCAGACTTGCTCCCAGAGGCTTTCAGAACCGGGAGGAAGGAAAATGCTAACCATGTGAGCCAAAATCGAGATGAAAACCGACTCAAGAGGGATTGCCCTGCCTCCTTTAAGCAGCTCCTTTCCTGCCCTAACATCTTGGAGTCCTCTGTGGACCCCACTGATGAAATGAGTGTGGGGTGGGCCAGGGTGGAGCCACCAGAGGCTTCTGGATCCACACTGGGGGCCACCGGAGTGGAGAATAAACCGAAGGGGGGACATTTNGTCCATGAGATTTTCCAGGCAAGGATATTGGAGTGGGTTGCCATTTCCTTCTCCAGGGGATTTTCCCAACCCAGGGATCAAACCCGGGTCTCCTGCACTGCAGGCAGATTCTTTAAAGGGGGGAAGAAAAGGAAAGCTAGTTAAATTTTGTTCAAGTCACCAAATGTTCATATTCTTTCACAAAAACTAAATCTTAACATTTAATACATATTAAGTGTTTGGATCTTAATTCTGAAATGTAGTAGTTCAGTTCACTGTACTATAAGACATAATAAAATGTGTCAAGGAGTAATAGACACAAAGCGATCCCTTTTGTCACAGGTCTGATGATTAAAAATAAAACCTTGAGCCCACATGACAGGCTTTTAAATGTGACAACAGTCTTATGCTGCAAAAAAAGCCAACTGAATGAAAATAATTTCTAAAATTATATTTCAAAGGGCCATGTTACATGTTTCCTTCAATAATAGTAGTTTAAATGGATCCAAAAGAAAGCTACCTTTTTTATAAAATTTTGTCATACCTTCTCCCTTATCAATTATACAGTGGCCTTTCTCATCCA
The DNA here is from genome assembly GCA_006410875.1 of Neotragus pygmaeus. NCBI lineage: Eukaryota > Metazoa > Chordata > Mammalia > Artiodactyla > Bovidae > Neotragus > Neotragus pygmaeus. The sequence goes on along the minus strand of SJYV01056324.1, from coordinate 438,325 downwards.
CTACCACTACACTTATAAAATATAAATTGAACAGTATAACAGACATAATTGTTTAATATATCAGTTCAACCATACACGAAAAATATATTCTAATATATAAAACCAATAGATAAAATATATATATACTACTTTTTTCTACTATGAGAATCTATTTAATATAATGACAAAGCAATAAAAATACTTCTAAGCTCTTTTTAATTTTATATTGTTTCATGTTAAAATATTTTGCCACTTTAATTTTCACTGGGTATGACTAAGTAACATTTAAATTTAATCCTTTTGTATTTTAAAATTAACTTGTTGCATATGATCATGAGGCAGGTTAAACAACAAAATAATATAACAATATAATAAATCCAACTTCCAAACTTCAGTTCAAACTATATAAGCACGTGCAGTTTAGGAAAAGCCATATAGGGTATGATCTGATAAAGAATAGAAATTTACACCTCCTTTAAAATTGTATAAGAAATTTACAGTAGTTACTGAAAAATATCCTAGGGTTTTACAGGTGAAGAAGATCAAGGAAAAGTACTTTGTGTTAAAAGAGAAGTTTGAACATAACTTAGCTGGGATTCTAACTGTTCTTATTGTTGATAAGAAATTTACATTGAAAAGAGAATTACATATCAAGATTATAGAATTATTTAGTTGTTCCAATCATAATCTCATTTCAGTATCTTTCCTAATATAATGCAATGCAAAATTTGTTTCAGTTTCCTACATCTTTCTGTATTCACTTTCAGCATTTCCTTGTATCTTATCACAAGAAAAATTGTGAAAAAATATGAAATGTTAAAACCCCCCACTAAGGCTTATTCCTAGTGGATCTTTCCAGTTTATCTCTGCCTTCCAATGTTTTTGAACCATTTTGCCACTGCAAGCTATAGAATATTAGCAGAAATGCAAATTGTACCTAGTGGATACATGGTTGATTATTGTTCTGTGAATATTCACCAGTTTTGCATATATTTGTAAATCATTTCTGCATTCTTGAGTGGTCCTTTGAAGCCTCCTGTGAATTAGTGATGTCTTACTGTCTCCTTCATCAATTAATGAATTAAATAAAAGCTTTGGTATGTGTCTGCTTTATGTTTGCATGAAGCATGATTTTATCTTTTAAAATAAATGTTCTTTGAAACTACTTAATTTTTTGGCTAATAAGATAAATTCATTTTATTTTGTTTTATTAATTTTTAATGAATATAATTGCTTTACAATCATGTGTTTACTTTTTACTATACATCAAAGTGAATCAGCTATACTTATACATATATCCCTTCTTTTTCAATTTCCTTCCCATTTAGGTCATCACAGAGCATTTAATAGAGTTCCCTGTGCTATATAGCAGGTTCTCATTATCTATCTTACTCATAGTCAATCCCAATTTTCCAATTCATCCCACCACCTGTCTCCCCTTGGTATCCGTGTTTGTTCTCTACATCTGTGTCTATTTTTGCTTTGCAGATAGATTAATCTGTACCATTTTTCTAGATTCCACATTCATGAGATGTTATAGATTATCTGTTTTTCTCTTTATGACTTACTTCACTCTGTATAACAGGCTCCAGGTTAACCTAAGTTCAACTGATTCACATTTGTTTCTTTTCATGGCTAATATTCCATTGTATATATGTACTATGTAGTCAGAACATGGAAGGAACCTAAATGTCTATCAACAAAAGAATTGCTGTTCATTTGCTAAGTCCTGTCTGACTCTTTGCAACCACATGGACTGCAGCACACCAGGTTTCCCTGTCCTTCACTGTCTCCTGGAGTTAGCTCAAACACATGTCTATTGAGTCAGTTAGCCATCTAACCATCTCATCCTCTGTTGCCCCTTCTCCTCCTGCCTTCAATTCTTCCCAGGATCAGGGTCTTTTTCAGTGAGTAAACTCTGCACATCAGGTGGCCAAAGTGGAGTTTTAGCTCCAGCATCAGTCCTTCTGATGAATATCCAGGGTTGATTTCTTTTAGGATTGACTGGTGTGATCTCCTTGCTATACAAGGGACTCTCTAGAGTCTTCTCTAGCATCACAATTTGAAAGCATCAATGGATACCATTTATTCTTTTATTCATTTATTCCATTCAGCCTTCCACACTCACCTCTCAACTGAAATTGTTCTTAAAATATTTCCAATTTTCTTCTATTAAGCAAAGCAAATGTCGCTTCCTAGTCTTTCTCCAATTTGACTTCTGTGGATTTTGGTTCTCTCATCTCACAATCACTGTAAAGACTCTTTTCTCTTCAGAATGTCATTCTTTATTATTTTCTATTTTACTTCCATGATCACATCTCTCATGCCCTATAGCATCAATGCTATATGATTTGTTGAAATTGGAAGTTTATGTCCATTTTTTGGATTTATTAAACATGTTGTATATATTCTCCCCTCCCACAGGACACGTGCATCTAGTTCACCAGCCTTCATGTTCACATGTACGTATACTTGGCCTTCATCTGGACCGCCATCATCCTTTTTAGCAGAGTGATTCTAACTATGTTTTTGACTACATAGAGAAAACTGTCAAATACATTTTCTACTTCTGAATATTTTAGGGTTCTAGAATAGTTTTATTATTTATTTACTTCATTAAAGATCCCTGTTGCCCACCATTTTATACCAGAGTGTCAAGAACTGTGGAAGGTCCAGATTTTACTCTACTTGTAAGCTATTAAGTTAGTGTGACATAGACTCATGTATCCTGACAGCAAACACAAGACTCCTGGGTCAGAAATAAAGGACTTTCCTACTCATGGTTTAGCAGGCAGCATGAGCTTCCTGTTCATGTGGGTTTGTTCTCCTTGTTTCCTAAATCCCAAGAGGTTAGAAATGAGATATGGGTCCATGTTGATTCTGTGCACACAGTGTGTTTACATCACAGCCAAGGACCCCCAAGCTTAGGAAGCCTCAACATTAAAAAAAAATAGTTTCCATTATGATTTATTATAGAATATTGAATATAATCCCCTTTGCTTTGCAATAGAAGCTTGCTGTTTAACCATCCTATGTATAATAGTTTGCATCTGCTGGTCCCAAACTCCCAATCCAAGCTTCTCCAATCCCTCTCTCCCTTGGTAAGCACAAGTCTGCCAATCTTTTATAAGATGCCAAATGTAAATCTGCCCAACATGTGTCTCAGAGAGAAACAGTAACTTTATTATATTGAAGAGTAAATAAAACTGCCTTCTGTCTAGCAGAGAGACAACACTGCTAATTTTCAAGACTGTTCACTATATGGGAAATACGGGCCAGAGCAAAAAGACATCAGAGCCTCTGCTTACAAGAAGTACAGAAACACAAGACCTCTATGCAGAACTGACTCTCAAATAAAGCAAAAATCCTTGCATAAGCATCTGTGAGCTTGCCGAAATTGGTACTCATTTCATTTCTTTATCACTGTGTCTGCCCTAGAGCATGCAGTGAATCAACTTCATATTTTATACATAAGGAACCAATCATATGGAATTAAATAAGTGATGAATGACTATAACACTGATGAAGAGATAGAGATTAGAATTCATTCATTATATTTTTCTGACCCATGTTATTTTAGTTGGAGTTTATGATACTCTGCTATTTTTCCTGAGGAAAAAATAGGAAGAAAGAAAAAATTCAAAAAGCAAAATACCAACCTCTTCAGAAAACAAAAGAAAATGAGATTAGGGAACTGTGACTAAGAATACAATAATAATAACCATTCACCTTTTACAAAATTCAATCTTGGTTGACAGATAGATAAATGTGCCTGAAAAGATACTTCCAGCTTCCTTAACTGGATGCTGATCATTAGGAAAGAAGAAAAGTTGATAAATTTGATGACCCCTACACCCAAATAAAGAAAACAGTCATCATAAAATTCCAAGCCTGCATTATACCTTACATTTAATTAAAATCAGAAATTTATTAGTAGAAAAGGGTAATGGGGAAATAAATCAAAGTAGGTCATACAGATTAAGATGAGATGTTTAGAAAATTAAAAAAAATAGAGACTGTAATGTATTCAGTTACATGTTGAGAAATATCTGTGGTGAGGAAGACCACAGTCAAATAGGAGAGATAGAGTAGGCTACAAATTTTGGAAAAATATCTGAAAATGATTTTTCAAAAGAGATGAAGCAATGGTCAATGATCAGAGCAAAATTCACACAATAATAATAGAACCATTTAAAAGGATGTTTTGAAAATAACATCAAGAAAAAACCCAGGTTTCACATTTGTAACTTTTAATGAAACATTTGCCTTATTAATGCAACTTTTATAACATATTACAAGTTAATTGAAAGCTTAAGCAATTTTTGATAAATTTCACACTGAAACTGATAAGAAAATTTATAAGAATGCAAGATTGCTTTGCTTTTAAAACTGAAACATTTAAAATAGCTGTATTTTAATATAAAACTGGATAAAAATTTATTGCTTTTTGAGGATTAGTGGTGATGAAAAATAAAGAAGAACCTAAAACAAACATTAATGTTAACATAAAATATCAAATATACAGCTTAAAGAATATTAAAATGGATCAAAATCAAAATCATACTAATAGCTCACAAAGATGCTTACTTGAAATTGTAGGAAGTTTTACATTGAAGAGAAGTCTTTCATTTGCATAAGAAGCTTAAGAAAAAAAGAATAAGAGACAACTTTTGCTAAAGTTGTAAGTGAAGATGAATAAAAATGAAATGGTACAAGTTTGTTTCTCTCATCCAACAGATCAACAGATGATGAGAAAAATATAGAATATGTTCTTTTCCAGAAAAATATCATGAGGGTCAATAAAATATGCAAAGAGTTAAGATTTGAGGAAATATTTTAGTCTGTTCTCCAGTGTAACAGGCATTCATTTAAAAGAAAAGAGCTCTTTTAAACACATTTTTCTGTCTCCCACTCTCCAGAAGCCTTTGTTTCATAAGATCTTACTATTGATCTGAACTTAAATGTCAATAACACAGGGGGATTGATTCATTCTATTATTCCAGGATGTTATTTTTAATTGCATGAGGACTTACTATGCAACAGTTATCTTTAGTTAGCCCCTCCATCATGTCTGACTCTTTGCAACTCATAGTCTGTAGGCTGCTAGGCTCCTTGGTCGATGGAATTTTCCAGGCAAGAATACTGGAGTGGACAGCCATTCCGTTCTCCAGAGGATCTTCCCCACCCAGGGATTGAACCTGAGTCTCCTACATCGCAGGCAGATTCTTAACCATCTGAGCCATCAAGAAAGCCCTAAGAATACTGGAGCGGGTAGCCATGCCCTTCTCCAGGGGATCTTCCCCACTCAGGGATCAAAACTGGGTCTTTTGCATTGCATGCAGATTCTTTACCATCTGAGCCACCAGGGAAGCCCAGGGGTCTTTAAATAGCTGATGAATCAGAGAAAATGTGTTAAATTGCATTCTCTGCATTTTTTAATTGAGTACTTGAATTTAAACCTATAAATTTTTCCCACTATTACATTTTCAAGTCTGTATATGTGTGTGTGTGTGTGTATACATTATATGTATATGTATGTATATGTATATATACATATGTGTGTATATATATATACATGTATATATATATCTATATATATTGGGTTTTTAAAAATTTCAAATATTTTTTGATATTGCAAAACAATGGNGTGTGTGTGTGTGTGTGTGTGTGTGTGTGTATACATTATATGTATATGTATGTATATGTATATATACATATGTGTGTATATATATATACATGTATATATATATCTATATATATTGGGTTTTTAAAAATTTCAAATATTTTTTGATATTGCAAAACAATGGCAGTGGAGAAATGTTTAGAATTCAGAAATTCACAATCAATGGTTTGAACTTAAATTGTAATGCCCTCCTCAATTTTGGAAACTGGTCCCTGGAATTTTGGAATTCAGTTTTGTGGAAGGAACTCATCTTAAGAGGGACTTGTGTGGATAAGAGAGCAAATACCATCCATCACGGATAATCTCACTATGGACTAATGGGTGATTCAGTGAGAATACTAAGGAAATGTTTTACCTATTCCTGACCCTTTTAAATTTTCATGCACTATACCTTCAAACTTTATCAGATAGGGTTGGAACCTTAAAATATTAGACTTACTAGTAGCAGGTAATCTTAAGCATTCTGTTCTCTGCAGACATTACTCCTTCTGATGTCTCTAAACTCTGTATCACCAGGTTAAGAGTCTTTCTTTAGCTCTATGCCTATTTATTACTTATGTACCCAACAGACAGTTCAGCAGGCATCAAAAACTTTTCTCAAATCTTTCTTCTCCTTGTCTTTTTATCCTATGAATGACATCATCATCATTTGTCCAATGTGTCAGCCTAAAAATTTTCATCTCTGCTCTAGTTACAGCTCATCAGTTACCAAGTCCTGCCTGTTATTTTCATTGAAATCTTCACTGAGTTCATTGCAGGTTCACAGGTAGTTGTAAGAAGTAATGAAATAGACCTAATTATTTTGTATTTACCTAGCTGCTTCCTGTTGTAACAACACTTTACCCAGTTTCTCCCAGTGTAACAATTTGCACACTGGTAGTATAGTATCAGGTGGCAATAGTGGTATAGAATACGCCTACAATTCATCCCTGAGTCAGGGAGATCCTCTGGAGGAGGAAATGGCAATTCACTCCAGGAGTCTTACCTGAAAAATCCCATGGACAGAAGAGCCTGGAGGGCAACGGGTCATGCGATCTCAAAGAGTTGGACAAGACTGAGCGACTGAGCACACACACACACACACACACACACACACACACACAACCAGGATACTGATCTGCTTTGATAAAATCTACAAATCTTATTCATATTTCCTCAGTATTTGTTCTGTGTGTGTATATATGTAGGTCTATACAATATTATCACATGAATTTGAATATCTCCTACCACAGTAAGGATGCTGAATATTTACATCATTGCAAGTATCCTGATGGTTTTCTTTTTTTAATTCTTGGTTTCTTTTCTTTATATGTTCTTCTCCAAATCCTCACCTCCTGTGTTGAAATAGCTTCCTAAAAGACATCTCTGACTCTAAACTTCCAGTTCCTCCAATGTGTCATTTACAATGCAGTTATAAATTGCGATTTCCTAGTTCTCTGACTTACTCTAAATTTACACACTGGAAAAATTCTGCATGTTACTTAACTAAAATTGTGAGCAAAAACTTACTGCCAAAGGTCATCAGTCTTATGAAGAAGAAATCAAATTATTTTGCTGCCTGCATTCTCAGTATATTATCCAGGGACAATTAAGACTCTTATCTATGGATTTGGTGGCTCCCATAGCCACTTGACTACAAAATCTGTAAGAAATTAATGGAAACTGTATCCCTATTTTATTTTTACATTTAGAAATATTAAAGCAAATGACCTTTCAGCTTTTGCTTTCCAGATTCATATCACACTAGCTACAGCCTGGTAAGTGAACTGAAAAACCAGAGATGGATCTGAGAAAGTAAAATTTTGGCTACTAAAGATGATTTTTTTGAAAATACTGTTATAATTATCAATTTCTTTTACAGAGAGCTATAGGTCTCTCAGTTGTGTCTGACTCTTTGCAACTCCATGAACTATACAGTCCATGGAATTTTCCAGGCCAAAAAACTGGAGTGGGTAGCCTTTCCTTTCTCCAGAGGATCTTCCCAACTCAGGGATTGAATTCAGGCCTCCTTCAGTGCAGGTGGACTCTTTACCAGCTGAGCCACAAGGGAAGCCCAAGAATACTGGAGTGGTAGCCTATCCTTTCTCCAGCAGATCTTCCTGACCCAGGAATAGAACTGGGGTCTCCTGCATTGCAGGTGGATTCTTTACCAACTGAGCTATCAGGGAAGCCCTAATAGATTACTATTAATGATTTAGATATTGATGCTCAAAGCATTGGAGAAGGAAATGGCAACCCACTCCAGTGTTCTTGCTTGGAGAATCCCAGGGATGGGGGAGCCTGGTAGGCTGCCATCTCTGGGGTCGCACAGAGTTGGACACAACTGAAGCGACTTAGCAGCAGCAGCAGCAGCTCAAAACATATCACATTACTTTTGAGAGTATGCAGCTTTGCTGTTGATCATCTGTCTTATAGTTTCTAGATATGTGTTGACCCTCTCCCTTTTTCTCAAGATAACTGTTCTCCTGAGAGTGAAGTATGTAACTGAATAAAGATGTGTCCAAACTATTTCCTACCCAGAGTGAATTCTGTGGCACTTTATACTGAGAGAGATTACTGAATTATTAGAATGGATAAGGCATCCCGTCTTCATTTTTCCATATGTAAAACAAAATAGGTATCATATAATATTGATGCTCATATCTGCCAGCCCTTAACTATTTCTGTAACAAGATCAACAAAGGCTTGTCAGTATCTTCTCTCTCCTCTCATATGATAGCATCATGACTCTTAGTGGTATAAGGTACAGTAACTAGTTTTTCTCTTTCTCTCCTAGATACTATTCATTCAGTTGGGTTTACCCACATTATGTGCTTAGTTAGTTCAGTTGCTCAGTTGTGTCAGACTCTTTGAGACCCCATGAATTGCAGCACGCCAAGCCTCCCTGTCCTTAGAATTTCTAATTAAAACAAATTCCCCAGGCAAAGGCTCTGATCTCTTTAAAGTATTGTGATTAGTCTTACATGTTAACTTAGGCTATAGTACTCAAGCACTTAACGAAACATTGATTTAAGTGTTTCTATTAAGTGTATTTTGTAAATGTGGTTAACATTTATAATCAGTTGACTTTAAGTAAAGCAGATTACCCTCCATAATGTGGGTGAATCTCAATCATTTGAAAACCTTAAGAACAGATTTCCTACAGAAGAAGGAATTATACATCAAGAATACATCGATGTTTTCTCCTTTCCAGCCTTCAAGGCCACCCTATAGGTATCAAACTTGTCAGTCCTCTTAATCCTATGAGTGATTTCCTTAAAATAAGTCTTTCCTTTCACTAGATGTAGAGATAGCTATTGATATAGACCTAGTTATTTCTTCTACTGTTTTATTTCTCTGGAGAACCTTGACTGACACAACTAACACACTTATTAATGATATAAAATTATTGATTAATGAAATATGCATAGCAACAGCCTATTAAAACCACTCTCATCATTTAAATGGACAGTGGGGATTATCTCCCTAGATTCATTCACCCTTCTTTCATTAAATACCATCCAATAGTTTGGGTCATAATTTGGAAATGAACCCATCTTTTATTCCAGAGTTAGGCTTCGGTTCAGTTCAGTTCAGTTCAGTCGCTCAGTCATGTCCGACTCTTTGCAACCCCATGAATCGCAGCACGCCAGGCCTTCCTGTCCATCACCAACTCCGGGAGTTTATTCAGACTCATGTCCATCGAGTCCATGATGCCATCCAGCCATCTCATCCTCGGTCGTCCCCTTCTCCTCCTGCCCCCAATCCCTCCCAGCATCAAAGTCTTTTCCAATGAGTCAACTCTTCGCATGAGGTGGCCAGAGTACTGGAGTTTCAGCTTTAGCATCATTCCTTCCAAAGAAATCCCAGGGCTGATCTCCTTCAGAATGGACTAGTTGGATCTCCTTGCAGTCCAAGGGATTCTCAAGAGTCTTCTCCAACACCACAGTTCAAAAGCATCAATTCTTCGGCACTCAGGATTAGTCAAAGCCAGTCTGCCTAATTCCAATATGCCTGGTACCATGCATATTTACTGTATGAAAAGTGAAGGAAACACATTTTCTCAATTTACACGTCTATTTCCAATGAATCAGTTTCATATTGAAACATAGCCTGTGATTTACTCATTTGCTTACTTCAAGTATCCACTCAATTTGGTGACATTTCATTACCTTATATAGAAGCACCAGAAGTCCAGTCCTCAGGTTCTCTCAATCTCCATAATTGCTTCTTTTAATCAATACCTTGCCATTGTTTTAAATTATTCTTTTTCTGTCTCTCATACAAAACATAATTTTCATGAGGTTCACTATCACTTCTATAATGGCCCCTGCCATTAAGATAAGGGAGGTGGGAGGGGGATTCAGGATTGGGAGCTCGTATACACCTGTGGTGGATTCATGTCAATGTATGGCAAAACCAATACAGTATTGTAAAGTAGAATAAAGTAAAAATTTAAAAAAATAAAAATAAATAAATAAATTTTAAAAAAAGATAACTCCCAATAAATGTTTGCTTGATGAATGAAGAATTGCAATCAGCAGTTCTTTATGTTATTAAAGCACCATATTTTGAACTCAAGTCAGGTTTTTAAAGCATCCACTGAAGATTTTATTCTAGCTTCAAAATAATTTAGTCATGTTAACTGAATGTTCCTTATCCACACTTTTGACTGTTTCTTTGACTGTTTCTTTGAATTTCTTTTCTTTTGAAGTTCTTACAGAAAACAGTTACATAAGTGACTCCAAAAGAGGATGCTCATGACTTCTTTCCTATCTTTGATGCTAAAAATAAGTTTTGCTTTGGAAGTATTTACATGAAAAAATGTGACACTTTGCTAGAGAATTTACAAGTATGATCCAGTAGAGAAATTGACCATTTTGCCACAAAACCAAGTGTTATAAAATGAAAGTTGTGAAATCACACCATCTGGGTATAGCTGTAGATTTATACTAATTTCATCCAGGGCATGAATGTGCCTTTCCCCCACTTCTTGCCTAGATCTACAGCTGTTCCCTGGAAAAGGAAGCTACCTCCTCTCTGGCCTGGCACCTGCCTCTTCCATTTTATGTCTTCTTCACTCCCTCCCTTAACTATCAGGAAGTAGATTGTTTTTTAATGTCACTTTGGAAATTGTGAGCACAACACCAGTTAATAACTCTTGTGGCCTGATGACAAATTTGGTCATCTATCTTCAGTTACAAGAATACAATTATAGATGATGTTTAGACACCAGCAACTTAATCAAAATGCTGTGGGGGTAGAACGGATGTCACTGATAAGAGCTCTTTTCTTCAGTCATCATATTGTGTTCAGTTACAATCGGTCAGGAAAGAATATTTCTAAAGGCTGAAGCTGCAATTGGATAGAAGCAAAAGTTTCCAACTACATTTATAGTTTCTTAATTTTAAAAGCTCTGGTAATCCAGGTGAATTATTGGTATAAAAATTTAGGTTTGTTTTTTACCATCTGGAGTCTAGGTTTGAAAATGACATACTTTATGGTGTTTTGAAATACCAGGCTTGCTTTGACCCATGTATATAATTAAATAATGAAAATATTATCAAAATTCATTGGAGAAAATGGTGAGAAGTTAAAAAGTAAACTTTTGAAAACTTTGTATGCTTTTAGTAACAATAGTTAGCATTTACTTAATACTGAGAACTAGCAAAGTATTATTTCAAGGGCTTTACCAGATTTGTCACTTTGTTTTATTCTCAGAACAAATTTATATCATTCACTTCATTCATAGGTTATCTAAAGGACAGGGGTGTTATTTGCCTAAGACTAGATTCCTCAGAAAAAGCAGAGTTAGAACATGTCAGATGGGTTCCCTGGGGAGTGTTATGTAAATATGCCAAACTCAAATTCTTCTATAGGCAACGCTAGTTGTTTACTCCTGAAATGTCCCTCAAAATATGATACATTTTAAAATTTCAATCATAACTTGATTTTAGCTCCACAATGAAAAAGAATCAAATTTATACAAATCTACTTTCAGTGCACAATAATGATACAAAATGTGAAGACTATTCACAAGTAGGTATTCTATTTGTCCCCCTAAATCACCAAGTAATCTTTATAAAATATTACTTACATCCTGATGTGCGACTTCAAACATTTCTAGTCATGATTTTTTTTTATTCACACATGACTTTGAAGGTAAAAAAACAAGTGTAACTATATAAATTCTTAGTATTATATAACTTTGTTACTGTATAACAGTATTTCTTTGAGTGAACTCCATTATTCACTGGTCTCAGGGGACCCTCCCCAATGTACACATGACAAATTTTCTTTGTGTCATACCACTGTTGGAAATTCAAAAGTACCTTGATATACTACAAGCTCTGAGATGCCTTGCAGAGAAGGGAGTTCCTGTCTAACATTAATTAACTCATTGTTTTCCAATGTATTTGAAGATGGAATTTAACATAATATCCTGAAGCTTCCTAAGAATCAATAGTCTTCAAATCATCTGTTGAGAACTAGTGGCCTAACATTAGAAAGCCTGTTTTATCAAATATCCTCTCTTTTTCATTCATCTTTCCTCTTAGTCAAATATATTTTAGAACTGTTTTTTTCCCCTTTTCATCTCTCTTACAGAAGATATAGTCAAATAATTTTCTGTAGAATAGTAGTATTTTCTGTAGAAAAACTGTGACTACCTTCATTAAACATGATGTGGTAGGTAGCACTAATAATTGAAACCACCTGTGTCAACATGACTATGTTGCTTGTACCAGGAAATTTTTGCTAGGGAAAAAGTAAGACTGTAAAATAATAAATAACTTTATTCTTCACTTCAGGCAAATCCTGCAGATTCATTTATCAATGTTAGCATTCTGCTCACCTGAGAAAACAAATTATGTTATCATAAACAATTTAACTATTAAAATTCTCTCTATTCAAAACCTTTGCTTTCCCACCAATATTATATGTACTATTAGGTCATAAACCTTCTTCCATGCTCAATCTATTGTGTGTCTTGAAAAACTCATGTTAAGCCACTTAAGTCAAGAGCCAGAAACTATGTAAATATCAATTTTGACTCCCTACTTCTGAGGCACTGTAAGAACTCTACCATGATTATGTTCTCTCTAAGAGCAGTAGGTTCTAATACAATAACCTTAATTTTAATAAAAAGGTATTATTTGGGGCAGGTTAACAGAGATACATTAACCTTAACTTTAACAAAGAGATATTATTTGGGGAAGGTTAACAGAGATGGGAATACCAGACCACCTGACCTGCCTCTTGAGAAACATATATGCAGGTCAGGAAGCAACAGTNGGATTGGGGGCAGGAGGAGAAGGGGACGACCGAGGATGAGATGGCTGGATGGCATCACTGACTCGATGGACATGAGTTTGAGTGAACTCCGGGAGCTGGCGATGGACAGGGAGGTCTGGCGTGCCGCGATTCATGGAGTTGCAAAGAGTTTGAAACAGCTGAGCGACTAAACTGAACTGAACTGAACAGAGCTTAAGTATAGTTAAACAAAATAGGAAAACAAATGATTGGAAGATCCTGTTAGATTGTGGAGCCCTGGGAAGAATCTCTAAGGAAATAAAATTTAGATTAAGATTTTAAGATTGAGTAACAGCCAGGGATATCATGACTGGAGGAAAGAACATTAGAGCCAATGAATCAGCCTGACTGGAAGTCCTGAGATTTAAAAACAATAACAACAAAAAACAAAACACCTCATTTTACTTAAGGAATCAAAGTGATGTATCTAAGCATAGAACATAGGATAGTTGCACAGTTGTGGGAGATGGACGTGAATAATAGGAAATCTGGATTTTATTTATTTAGAATGTTAAAATTTTGATGATATTTAAGAAGAGGTTATCATGATTTAATTCATGTTTTAAATAACAAAGTCTACTTATTGGATGGAGAATGAATGTGGGGAGGTCAATTAAGAAACTGCAATTGTCCTGGGAAGAAAGCATGATGACTTTGATTGGAACAGTGGCTGTGAAGACAGTCACGTGGCTGCATTCACTCCTAAAAGATTTTATTGCTAAAAGAAACAGAATGTGTCAGTTAAACAGATATACAACTAAAAAAGAGAAAAGGGAAAGGATGGTTCTAGGTGATCATGATGATCCACTAAGTAGATGGATGCATAGAAATATGCAGAAATATATAAATTATACGTATAGCAAATAACTGACATGATGATGTATCAGAAATTGGCATCTGGTGCACCTGATAGCTTCTCTCTGATAATGTAAAATCACTTTACTTTGACTGTTCTCCAGGCAACCCTTGAGCATCACAGTTCTGTTCCAAGTTTGGTGATTTACATATAAGATGGAATATAAGAATTTCCAGGGCCATCCAACTCATACCGTATTCCTAATAGAAAATGTTCAAATTTCAGTAAAACAGAATTTAAAATTTGGTTGAAAATCTGTTCAACTCTAAAAAAAAGTTATATAGTTCAGCTCTGCAAAAAGAAATAGAGCTAATATAGGAGCCATCAGAACTTCTACACAGCAGCTAATTAAGATTGATTAGAGAAGTAGATGCTCTAGTCTAGAGTTTAGCATCCCCCAATTTTTTCCTTAAAATAAACTTTTCGTAATTAGGTGGAAAATAATGTGTACAGCAGGGAATAGAACTAGAATTTATCAAGTCTTCTAGGGAATGTTAAACTACTTTCTAAACATAACATTTTACTGGTGAAGTGAACAAATTCATTAAAAGCTATGTGTCCATGCAAGAACTATAAATCAAAATGGAATAAACATGCATGAAACATTTAACACTGAATTTTAACTAAGATGCAGGAAAAAACTGGTAAGGAAGAAAAATGCTGAGTAACTAGTTGTCCAGGCCATGACATTTATTTACTAAATAGTTTTCAAAACCTGCATTAAACTTTCTGTGGTCCAGTTAAATTGTAACTTGTCTTGTGTCTGCAAATTCCGAGAAAGGTTACAATTGAATTATACCCTGTGCCTTGCCTAGCACTTGAAAAGCGCTGAAATCACTACAAATTAAATGACACGTAATTGAGTCAATATTTCATTTACTGATTCACAGCTGTTGAAAGGGTTACTCTTGTGAGTTCATATGCAGAAAATAGGAGTCAATTTCACAATTTCCTGAAGATTTAAAAATTTGTTTTTCTGGTTTGGAAAAAAAGTTTCCCACTAATAAAATACGTGTAAGACATATTTATTTTAGTTTTTTCAACTGGTCTTTTCATGTTATTGCTATATAACTATGCAATATACAACACACATAAAAATAAAAAGCATTTACATGTATCTCTCATAAGATTANTTTGGAAAAAAAGTTTCCCACTAATAAAATACGTGTAAGACATATTTATTTTAGTTTTTTCAACTGGTCTTTTCATGTTATTGCTATATAACTATGCAATATACAACACACATAAAAATAAAAAGCATTTACATGTATCTCTCATAAGATTAAGTTCCCTTCTTTGCTTAATATGGGTATTAAGATTTCTTGAAACTATCCCAATTCTCCACTTTTTTTTTTATAAAGAGGGAACGTTTTCTAGAACATAAGAGTTTAGCATGGCTGACAGAATGGAAATGAGCCAACAGTAGTATCAGACTCTTGAAGTATGACTTATCTGTAAGACAATCAATTAAGAGACTGCAATTGTCCTGGAAAGAAATCATGATGGCTTTGATTGGAGCAGTGGTCATGAAGACAGAATCACGTGGATGCATTCACTCCTAAAAGATTTTATTGCTAAAAGTAACATAATGTGGCAGTTAAGCCACATTAGCATTGCACAGAGCAAGCATCATTTAGCAAAATAAAGTAAGCAGTTGGATATCTTACTCAAAGGGATAACTAAAGAGAAGAGAACAATTTAGAAAATTCATATTAGGCAGATGAAGGACTCAGCATAAACTTCTGAGACTTTTCAGGAGAAAAAAAATTTTTTTCAATCCGAAATGATGCAAGATGAGAATGGAATGTTAAGATTAAAGCTTGGTGATTATAAGAAATAGACATAAAACATAAAAAACAATCCAAATAATTTTAAATAAATTAATTATTATATGACCAAAGGGAAATGCTTTTTAAACAAGATGAATACTATGTTTTAGGATCATTTTCCCAAGAAACTTTCACTGTGGGTAGGTTTCATCAACAGTTGAGATTAAACATCTGTCACAGAACAGTAGTTAAATTCATTCATCCACTCAGTCAACAAACACATGAGGGATTTCTACAATATCCCAGGCTTGCTAGGGCACAGACGGGATACAGAAGTGACTGAAACAAGTATTGGATCCTGACCTCTCAAGGTTTACATTTTGGTGAACTTTCTCAATCAATATTTTGAAAACATTTATTTTTTTCAGTATAGAAAATATTATGTACATTTTAGAATATGTGCAATAGATATGATAGATACAGATTAAAAATAACCTAGTGATGAATTGTTTTTCAGGTTTTACAAGAGCAAGTTTTAAATTAAAAGCTTTTCCAAAGAAGATGGTTTATCATGTGAGTGACAATATTTACACAGCATGTTTAATTTCATTGGTGATTATATAAAGAAATTTGAAACCATTCACAAATTGATTTTGTAATAGAATCAATTCTGCTTGAGCGATTTTCAAAAGATGATATTAGTCTCATACTTATCTATATATAGAAGTCATATTATTATAATCCATTAAAATTTCCCAAACTGATAAATGATATTGTCTGAATATTTTTTATTCATTTTGTAAAGTTATTTTTATAGAATTTTGCCAAGAGAAGGGACTTTCTGTTATATCTATTCTAACTCATTCATTTTACCCCTAATTCCATAATTTGTCTACAATCAAACTTTTAGAGTTACCACAATATTCCAGCTTTCTGGTTTCCTGATGCTCAGTCCAATGCTTCCTTGAATATATTATGTTGCTTCTCTGAATTAATTACTATATAAGCTAGACTGCTTAAAAAAGAGTCCTTCAAAACTGTCGCTCAAACAAAACAGACATTTGTGTGTGTGTGTTTTTTGTTTTTCATCTAAATGTCTAGAGAGTCCAGGCTAGTAATAAAGATCCACAATGCTCAGGAAATGGGGTTTCTTTTATTTATCTCCTCTGCTGTCCTCATGCATGGTTTCCAGCTTTTGGTCCCAAACAAGTATTTCAGCACAATGATTCAATCCATATTCTAGGCCATGGGGAGTGGGTGGGAATGCTCCTTCTCTTTCATCACAGACTCAGAAGCCACACACAGCAACTCTGAGTGCCAGATCCTAGTAATACGATCACTCTGAGCTTCAGCTAAATTTTTCCTTCCCCGAGAGAGAAAAGAAAAAGTGATGCTCAAGACAGCTAGCTAGCCTTTGCTACATCTTCTGAGCAATCTCTCAAGTTCTATTCCTGGTTTCATCTCTTATTAGTTATGTCAACTTGATCTCTCTGTGCTTCAATTGTCTTGTTTCTAAGTAAATCAGAAAAACTAATAATACTTGTTTCACAGGTTTGTTTTATGAATTCAGTAAGATATAATATGTACAATGCCTAAAAGAGTGCCTGACAAAGTAAATACATGATATTTAGCTACTATTTACTGTTATTACTATAATGATAGTAGAATCAGATTTCTTACCCAAACCCCTCCCTGAAGACTCCTTCCTTCTAAATTAAAAAAAAAAAAAGTTGTATCTTGTCTAACTTGCTAATGCACAATATCTTTACTATATGGGTAGGCAGACAAATAGTGGTCCATTTCATTTTAATCATTTACTAGTTCTGAGAGTTTTTTATTACTAAACAGGAAAAGATAATACTATTATCTTTGTTCTCTAAATAAATTTCCCCCAAGTAATCAAAAAAAGGAGAGATATAATCTCGATAATTTGGCTGTAAGGAGGTAAACAACAGGTGAAATAGTAAACACTATTTTTCTCACCCACAAAGCATCCTGCCTACAAGTGTAGCGTCCACTGATGACTCTCCATGACTTTCTATGTCTCCTGAGCTTCTGTAGTTTTTATCTTCCTCAATCCAACCCTTGGCTTAATGATCCAAGAGTGGGGGTCTCCAGAGCTATCGTGGCTGACTCCCAGGCTTGGGATACTACTGTGTTTTCTCTGTAGGTTAATTTCATTATTTTGTAACCTCTCCATGAACTGATCATGAAGGATCCATTCCCTTGTTTTCTATTTCCTTGCACTCTACCACAGCACAACAAAACACCTCCTGACCTCACGCCCCTCCTTCTCTATCCCAAACTCCCCTGGAGAGCTGAGGTAAGGCTGTAGGGCAGGGGGCAGCAACAGAATCCCTGCGAGCACAATGCCTGGCTTTGCTGAACAAGCTGAAAGCTGTGTTCAATACACCAAAAGGAAAATGCGAGGGGCAAAAGGGGCCAAAAAGGATGTAGAAGTCAGTTTCACAATGTGTCTCCAGAGGTACAAGTGAAAAGGTTAAGCAAGTGACTTGGGAGCAAATTGCAAATTAAGGGAATGAGGAACCCCCAAGAATTGTCCTTAGTTTGTGAGATGTTTTAGGAGTCAGCTGTGTTTGCAGATTTAAAAGCCAGGAAAGGCCTAGAAGCAGTGGAATCTTCTTATGTATCAACTTAACCCCCTGTGTAAATATAGGGTATCTTGGACTGGGTTTAACAGGAGCAGAACCTGAGATAGGAATTCTTGTTCCAGGAACTTCCCTGGTGGTCCAGCGGTTAAGAATCCAAGTTGCAGTGCAGGGAATGTGGGTTAGATCCATGGTCTGGGAACTAAGATCTTCCCACATGCCTCAGAGAAACTGCTTCCCAGGTGGCACAGTTGGTTAAGAATCTGCTTGCTCCATGCAGGAGACACAAGAGACCCAGGTTCAATCCCTGGGTTGAGAAGATCCTCCGGCAGAGAAAATAGAAACCCACCCCAGTATTCTTGCCTAGAAAACTCTATGGACAGAGGGGCCTGGTGGATGATAGTCCATGAGGACTGGAAGAGCTGGAACAACTGAGCATGCACACAAAGGATTCAAACGATATGATGTAACAAGAGTCTGTGCACTGGAATGAAAGATCCCGAACAACACAACTAAGGCCCAATGCAGCCAAACAAATAAATATTAAAAAAAAAAAAAAACAAAAAACAAATTCTATTTCCAGGAAAATATTTGTGGGGGTGCTCTCAGGAGAAGGGGCAAGAAAGACACATAAGAGATAGAACTGAGAAACAGAAGCTTAAGTTTGACTGGAGATTAGCTCCTGCCCAATTTCACAAGGAAGTTCCTAAACTGAATGAATCCCACATGGAGGTAAGGAGGCCAGTGTTTTGTATCTAACACTGGCAGGGTGAGGCTGCTCCCCTCTAGGGGCTGAGGGAGAGCTGTAAGATTTTCACTGTGGCACATGGCCTCTCCTTTAGCCACGGGCAAGTGTCTTAAGAGGGCAGTCATGGACTATGAAGAAAGTCAAGCGCCGAAGAATTGATGCCTTTGAACTATGGTGTTGGAGAAGACTCTTGAGAGTCCCTTGGACTGCAAGGACATCCAACCAGTCCATTCTACAGGCTATCAGTCCTGGGTGTTCTTTGGAAGGAATGATGCTAAAGCTGAAACTCCAGTACTTTGGCCACCTCATGCGAAGAGTTGACTTATTGGAAAAGACCCTGATGCTGGGAGGGATTTGGGGCAGGAGGAGAAGGGGACAACTGAGGATGAGATGGCTGGATGGCATCACTGACTCGATGGACATGAATCTGAGTGAACTCCAGGAGTTGGTGATGGTCAGGGAGGCCTGGCGTGCTGCAATTTATGGTGTTGCAAAGAGTCTGACATGACTGAACGACTGAACTGAACTATGATAGTATTTCAGGGTGGTAATCAGCACTTTTGTTGCTAAAATATTTTACTTGTCCTTTAAATAGGATTCTAATCTCTTCCCATTTCGCTTCACATGTGAAAGTTTAATTATTCACAATACTGCCATGAAAGTTGCCCTAATTCCTTGGAGCCAATGATAAAACATTATAAAAGAAAAGACCATTATGTTTTATAGCACCCAGGCAGTATTTTTTTTCCCTCCCTGAAATGTATAATTATTTTTTACCACTCTCATTCACACTGCCCAAAACAAAATATATGTAAGAGACACAATTAGCAACAATCTGCAAATGAGCTTTTTTATCATACACCATTTGTTTCAGGAATACAGTTGAATGTTATACACAAAAACATCTTTCATCTTCTCCCAGGATTTGAAGGCTAAGGTGTTAAACAGGCTACTATAGTCACATTATAATGTAAATGAGCATGAACTTAAAGCAAAAAAATTAATTCTCCAATTCAAGAGTTTGATCCAGTGCAGCTTATTTTATAAAATATCTAGTATATAAATATATGAGCTCTCTGAGGGCATGGGCTTAGTCTCTTCTCAGTTGTATCGTTAGCACTAGAACCGTGCCTAATGCATAGTAACTGCTCAGTAAGTATTTTTTGCAATGAATGTGAATGTGTTTATTAATGACTTTGACACCATCTTTGCACAATTCTTAGTCTTCCCTTGTTCATTTGCTTTTCTTTTTATCTTTTTTATTTATTCAATGCCTTTAACACTCTGAAAAATTTACATTATGTGTGTGTGTGTGCATGTGTGTATGGATAAGAAAGTAAAGTTCAGAAAAATGATAGGATATACTAATGAGTAGAAAATAGAAAATGCCATCATCCTAGGGAATCTCAGGACTGAAAGAATGACATAAATGAAATGTAAACTACGTGTTACTGGTTCTTCCTTTAAAAATCCCATTAACCAACCTTGCTTGAATGAGCAGAGATTTTGTTCTGCTGTGGAAATATCTTCTCAAGTCTACTGTCTTTGTAAGGGCTAAGTTTTCACTAAAAAAGAGAATTACTTACATATTAAAGTAGCTTTGCTTATCTCATACAGAGGAAATAACTTTGCCTTTTCAGTTCAGCTCAGTTCAGTCGTTCAGTCATGACTGACTCTTTGTGACCCCGGGGACTGCAGCATGCCAGGCCTCCCTGTCCATCACCAGCTCCCTGAGTTTACTCAAACTCATGTCCATCGAGTCAGTGATGCTATCCAACCATCACAGCCTCTGTCCTCCCCTTCTCCTCCTGCCTTCAGTCTTTCCCAGTATCAGCGTCTTTTCAAATGAGTCAGTTCTTCGCATCAGATGGCCAAAGTATTGGAGTTTCAGCTTCAGCATTTGTCCTTCCAATGAATATTCAGGACTGATTTCCTTTAGGCTGGACTTTTAAGTAATGACATTTTAAAATTTTGTAGACTCTATCAGTGAGAGTTAAAAAAAAAAAAAAAAGGCCCCAAATCTGAAACCAACCTTTCACTATACGATTTAGATGAGAAAATTTTACAAAAAATAAAAAGTGATAAAATATGATTTAAAAAAACACTGCTGCTACTGCTGCTAAGTCACTTCAGTCGTGTCCGACTCTGTGCGACCCCACAGACGGCAGCCCATTGGGCTCAGCCATCTCTAGGATTCTCCAGGCAAGAACACTGGAGTGGGTTGCCATTTCCTTCTCCAATGCATGAAAGTGAAAAGTGAAAGGGAAGTCACTCAGTTGTGTCTGACTCCGCGACCCCATGGACTTCAGCCTACCAGGCTCCTCTGTCCATGGGAGTTTCCAGGCAAGAGTACTGGAGTGGGATGCCATTGACTTCTTTGAAAAAACACTAATACTTATTAATTTCACAGTAATTTTGGATAATTCTAGAGTTGAAATTCCACGTGTTGACTTATTATTAATACTTCCTATGTAAGTAAAGCTGATTTAGGTGAAGTATATAAAGAAAGAGCAAGACATCTCCTCTGTCCTCAAAGAGTTCTTTCCCAATCCAATGTTCTTTCTACTCAATTGCAACCAGTGGGTATCTATCCTCTTTTCTCCTTTCACCGAAATCATAGCATACCTGGATTATTCTAGATGTCTCCAGCACTCTTCAGTCTTCTGTTTCAGTCTTAAATATCAGTATCAAAGGATGTGCTCAAGACAATATTTCATCATGAAAATCCTCAATAAAACAATTTTATTTATTTTATTTTATGTTTTTACTTTATTTTACTTTATAATACTCTATTGGCTTTGCCATACATCGACATGAATCCACCACAGGTTTAAAGGCTTCCCAGGACACGTTAACCTAGCGGTCCCTTTGAAACTACAGTTCCAGACTAACAGCTCAACCTTGTCCTTATCACTCCCTTACAAAAGCACAGCGGTTCATCTAGAATGGACTGTGTGCTCCGCCTGACTGCACTATGATCCTGTGTAACCCTCCCTTCTCTACAACTGCTGTTCTCACTGTGAGCCTTGACTTCCTTCATGTTACTCAGTCCAGATTTCCTTCAAAGCCCTGTCCACAGCTCTCATCATCAGAATGCCTTCTCTAACAATCTGTAACCAGACTATTATGCAGCTTTCTTAAGAATCTGAAGCATTTCCTATAAAGACCATGCATTTGTCACTTTTCATAAGAAACAGGTAGCTCCTTATTTGAGGCTGAGGTCATTATATGCATACACTTTACAGAAACCATTTGCTAATAAGAGGCTACATTTAAGTGTCAAAGCTCCAGTTCTGCTATGAAAATTAAATAATTTAGTTTGCATTTTTGATCAGATAGAGATCATAGCTCCTCCCAGGAAGTTCCCTTTAATTGGTTAGCATGCTCCCATTAAGTATTCAAATGAAACCACAGATTATGTACTATCAAGAATTATAATAGAACCATGTCAAGAGAATTTTGATATGGTCTCAACACAAAGTCCCACTCCAGTACGCCTGCTGGGAAAATCCCATGGATGGAGGAGCCTGGAAGGCTGTAGTCTATGGGGTCACTGAGGGTCAGACACGACTGAACGACTTCACTTTCACATCTCACTTTCATGCATTGGAGAAGGAAACGGCAACCCACTCCAGTGTCCTTGCCTGGAGAATCCCAGGGATGGGGGAGCTTGGTGGGCTGCCATGTATGGGGTCACACAGAGTCGGACACGACTGAAGTGACTTAGCAGCAGCAGCAACACAAAGTAGTAATTCTATATTAGATCTATCCACCTTGACCCAATTCAATCAAGATGACTTTTAAAATTAAGTGTGTATGTGTGTACACATGTATGAGTATATATTATATAGGTATATAATATGTATATACACACATATATATAAAAACACATGTGCAAATATTTATGTACATTATATACAATATATGCATATATACATATGTTGAGCTGGCCTAAAAGTTCATTAGGGTTTTTCCATACTATCTTACAGAAAAACCCAAATGAACATTTTGGCCAACACAATATATTAAGTGATGCCAGATCACTTTTTTTTTCCTGCTAAATGAAATTACTTAGTATCTTTTGGAATTAGAGCATTGTTATGGGTAAGCATTTTGATACTGCTGTATTAAATGTTGGCCCCATTTCAAAATACCCCACCAACTCTACTCAATTTTCTCCTTATCTATAGCTACCATTTCACTCAAGTCATCATTTGTAGATTAAAGCAATGGTTTTCAAAACTTAGTGAGCATCACAGTCACCTGGAAGTTTTGTGACACCCAAGAGTAATGGAAGTCTGGGGGAGGAGACTTGGCTGAATATTTACATTTCTCACCAATTCACAGGTGATGCTGAAACTACTGGTCTGTGGGCCACATTCTTCTAGAGATCCTGGAATAGGTTACTCTGAAAGGGTCCTAACTAGTCCCCCTGGTTTTCATTTTTATTGTTGTTGTTCATGCTTTTTACTCTTCCCTAGTCTCCTTTCAAAAAGCAGAAAGTGAGATCTTTCGAAAACATAAATCAGGATTATTTTATTCCATTGCTTGCAGCATTTCTATGGCTTTACACGTCAGTGAGAATGATATCCAAACTCCTTAAGATGGTCAAAAAGGTTTTATTTGGTACTGCTAAGATGTTGTTATTACACTACACACAGAGAATGATAATATCTGTGTTGCATCCTGCGAAAAATAACAGGGTTCCTTGAGGTCAAAGGAAACTGGGCTTCAAGTCTCCAGCTGGTTCAGGTTACCAAAGGTTACACAAGGCTAAAAGGATCCCTACAGGGTATGTCGTTAATCTCATCCAGTCCCAACATTTGGGAGGAAATGGCTGTCTAAGAATATCTGTAAACCATCCCAAGCACTGTGTCGGAAATACCTGAATTTTGGCCAAGCTTACCCCTATAATGCTGCTAAGTCGCTTCAGTTGTGTCCGACTCTGTGCGACCCCATAGACGGAAGCCCACCAGATTCCCCCGTCCCTGGGATTCTTCAGGCAAGAACACTGGAGTGGGTTGCCATTTCCTTCTCCAATGCATGAAAGTGAAAAATGAAAGTGAAGTCGCTCAGTCGTGTCTGACTCTTCATGACCCCATGGACTGCAGCCTACCAGGCTCCTCGGTCCATGGAATTTTCCTGGCAAGAGTACTGGAGTGGGGTGCCATTGCCTTCTCTGACCCCTGTAATATAATCACTTTATTTCACATTCATATCCTCCTGCCACACTGTCTTTTTTTCTGTGCCTGTTTCATTCTATATTTGGGTGGTATAGGCTTAATCATTCATAGGTAGTCTTATCTCTTTCATTTATTCCTATATCCTTCTAAAATCACACTGACCTGAAAAAGATGCTTAATAGTTATTTATTTTTATTAACTATCCCATTTATTGGCCATTTATTATAAATAATTGACCAATACATTTTAGATGATTAAGTCATTCCTAGAATTTAATGGTCTATATATAATGGTAAGAAAGCAAAAGATACGATGTTTATCTTCCTATGTGTGTGTGCTAAGTCACTTCAGTTGTGGCCATCTTTTTGCAACCCTATGTACTGTAGCCCACCAGGATCCTATGTCCATGAGATTCTCCAGGCAATAATAGTGGAGTGGGTTGCCACTCCCTCTTTCAGGGGATCTTCCTGACTCAGTGATCGAATCTGCAACTCTTTATCTCCTGCATTGGCAGGCGGGTTCTTTACCACTAGCACCACCTGGGAAGTCCTTATCTTTCTATGTTGTTGTTCAGTTGCTCAGTTGTGTCCAACTCTTTGTGACCCAATGGATTGCAGTATACCATGCTTCCCTGTCCTTAACTCTCTTCTGGAGTTTGCTCAAATTCATGTCCACTGAGTGCATGATATCATCCAACCAAATCATGCTCTGTTGCCCCCTTCTCTTCCTGCCCTCAATCTTTCCCAGAATCAGGGTCTTTTTTAGAGTCAGTTCTTCCCATCAGGTAGCCAAAGTAATGGAGCTTCAGCATCAGTCCTCCCAGTGAATATTCAGGGTTTATTTTCTTTAGGATTGACTGATTTGATCTCCTTGTTGTCCAATGGACTCTCAAGGCTCTTTTCCAGCATCCCAGTTCAAAAGCATCCATTCTTTGTCTATCAGCAAAGAGACATCAATATGGTCAAAACCCTCACATCCACATATGACTACTGGAAAAACCATAGCTTTGACTCTCTGGACATTTGTCAGCAAAGTTATGTCTCTGCTTTTTAATATGCTGTCTAGGTTTGTCATAGTTTTTCTTCCAAGGAGCAAGAATCTTTTAATTTCATGGCTACATTCATTATCCACAACGATTTTGGAACCAAGAAAACAGTCTGTCACTGTTTCCATAGTTTCCTCATCTTTCTGCCATGAAAGGATGGGACTGGATGTCATGACCTTAGTTGTCTTGAATGTTGACTTTTATCCCAGTTTTTTCACTCTCCTCTTTCACCTTCATCAAGAAAACTCTTTAGTTTCTCTTCTTTCTGCCATTAGGGTGGTGTCATCTGCATATCTGAGGTGGTTGATATTTCTTCTGGCAATCTTGATTCCAGCTTGTGCTTCATCCAGCCCAGTATTTCATATGATGTACTCTGCATGTAAGTTAAATAGCCAGGGTGATAATATACAGCCTTGGCATACTCCTTTCCTGATTTTGAACCCCAGTCTGTTATTCCATGTCTAGTTCTAACTGCTGCTTCTTGATCAGCATCAGTTCAGTTCAGTTTGGTTGCTCAGTCGTGTCTGATTCTTTGCGACCCCATGAATTGCAGCATGCCAGGCCTCCCTGTTCATTACCATCTCTCGGCGTTCACTCAGACTCATGTCCATCGAGTCCGTGATGCCATCCAGCCATCTCATCCTTGGTTGTCCCCTTCTCCTCCTGCCCCCAATCCCTCCCTGCATCAGAGTCTTTTCCAATGAGTCAACTCTTCGCATACAGGTTTCTAAAGAGGCAGGTAAGGTAGTCTGGTATTCCCATCTCTTTAAGAATTTTCTACAGCTTGTTGTGACCCCCACAGTCAAAGGCTTTAGCATAGTCAATGAAGCAGATCTTCCTATATGCCGTGTGAAATGTTCAGTTTATCCAAGATTCATATCAAGTTGTTTATGTATACTGTTATTTTTTTTTCATATACTGTGTTATGAGAAACCGTTATATTACTTTATTTTTTAAATTAATTTATTTTTTTAATTTTACTTTAAAATACTCTATTGGCGTTATATTACTTTAAAATGAAGGTTTTGATAATCAGTCTTGTGCCAAATGTAAAACCACAGACAGGTATTCAAAAATGAAAGAACTTTATTATATTATAGGTCCTAGAAGAGGGAAGCTTGGTCGCTATATAAGGGGTCATATGGAAGGAGCACCGAAGGACTGAGTCAGCCAAGCAAGTGTGGCACTGGAAGGGCAGGAGAGGTGGTGAGCAAATATTTGTTCATTTTTTGGCAGGAGCTGGTGTGAGGGAGGTGTTGGATGGAGCACACAAGTAAAGGTTTAATGGGATGTCCTTGGTGCATTTGCACGTCACTAGGTCACAATCAAGGGAAGGCTTGAAGGGCCCTTGTGGCAGGGACCAACCTCATCATACTGGTACCCTGGTCACCTGGGTGAGCCACTCACAGTCTGTTTTAGAAGATCTTCAGGCATCAGGAAAATGTGAAAATTTAAAAATTAACAACACGTGTATCTTCAATGGGAGGGATGCTGTGATATAGCTTGCTTGGGATTTGCTTTGTAGAAATTCAATTTCTACTGAATGATTTTAAACGTGATGTTCAGATAAAACATGTGAAGGAGAAAAAACAAAACAGGTGGCAACTATAGCTGGGCTCATTGATAGGTTCCAGTGAACTCTAGGTAACATAGATGCTCTTTAACAAGTTCAGTATAAAAATAACTTTGAAATCAAAATTTATGGATATTTTAGATTTATATTATTTATGTGTAGGAGGTTTAATTCATTTGCTTCAAAGAAGTACAACTAATGGCTCCTTTAATTAAAGTGATTAATTAAATTTCACTATCATTCATCTACTTAAAGATTTAAAATGCTGTAAATGTTACTGCTTTCTAATTATTAATTATATAAACCTTAGAAGAACAATAGCATGTTCAATTTCAAATGACTGAAGTGCTATTCTATTAACAAATGTATGTGACAACTAAGAAATTAGACTTTGGTAATTTAACTTTCATAAAATGATGTATATAGAAGAAAAATATATTATGTACACTATGGGTATATTTTCTCTATCAAATCTTACATTATCTAGTCATTTTCTATTTCTTATGGACTTATCTAGTCAATGTTAGTACCATGTATAAGTCAGAGAAGTTTTAATCTTGCATCTCTCTCCTTTAAAAAAATGTAACCTCTAATTTCTAACAGTTTTAAGAAGGAAATATGGTTCTCTTTTCTATACCAAGAGTCACAAATATAAAATCTACACTTAGTGTTGTCATTTGCAATATTTTCAGAGGTTATTAAGAAACAGAAGAATTGCTAACAGATTACTTGCACAATGACATTCCTATTTCGCAAAAGCTCTTCAATTGATTCTCCTCTGCAGCCTGTGTTGAGAACCCGTGATCTAGTGGTCAGGGAAGCAGTATGTGGTCCAGTGCTCCAGCAGTTGACAGAGGAATGGGCAGAGGGAAATTCCATGAACAGAGAAGGCTGATGGGCTACAGTCCATGGGCTACAAAAAAACTGGACATAACTGAGCACAGCACATAGCACAGCACAGGCAGAGGGAAGCAGCTCTCCTTCCAAAGGAGGCAATGATTGTACTTAGAGGAGAACAGGAAAGTATTGAAATTCACTATTCAAATTCACCAATTACTTGCAAGAACCTCCAAGGTTCTGTCCTTTGAAGTATCATATACCTTGCTAAAATATGATCTTTATATATAGCAGCATGTAGAAATAGACTCACAAAATGTATTTCACTTTGCAAGTTAGATGTACCTATTTATAGAAAAAGGTGAGATTATATGAGAAAATTCAAGATAAGGACAACATCTGACATAATTATATATATCATTAAAGCAGATATTTTTACATGTAGAAGAGTATATAGGATTAACTATCACAATGCATGTTTTCAGTTTTTTACACCTTGAAACATTTTATCTATATAAAGAATAAATAAACAAATACATACCTAGAAAAAAATATTAAAATATGAGCAAAGAAATAAAATTAAATAAATTCTCTAGTTCCATTCTTAATTAATAGTGAATTCCAATTAACGAGAAGAAAAACATTAATTGAGAATCTGAATTATTTGAATTGGTGATTAACATTAATCAAATAGGGCAGATAATTAACTGTACTAGGTTGATTTCCTTAATGTTCACTGACATAGTATGAAATGTACAACCCATTCATCTTATAACTAAAATGTGGTCCCTTCCTTGATGTCTTTATTCTCCCCTTTCATCTTCCACTTTTTAAATCCTCTATGTCAAGTCCATGAAAAACTTTTACTGGCTATTCAGTTAATACAGATCTTGTCAACATTTCATCACAGCATTCTTTTTAATACCTCTAATTCAGTTAATAGCCCTAAAAATATAAACACCAATAGCTATACTAATGAGTTCCATGAAATACCTCATACATGATTTGATGTTAAGAAAGGCAAAGTTAATTTTTTGAATTTTCTCTCTAAACACATGTGACAAGTTATAAACACAGAAGAAGTTACAAGTTCAAATGCTCCAAATTTAGAAAGATATCCTGAGGGTTGCTTTAAATTTTCATATGTCTCTTTCGTTGACTTTTTTTTACAATTAAAAAAAATTAATTTGTTCAATACTNTTGAGAAAAATGAAAATAAGAGTGCCTAGGATTTAATGACCTATGCATAGAAACGCCTCCAGCTTCAGGCTGACCCTGGAGGAAGACACAGCACTATCCCTGGGTAGTCTATTTATGGGACCATTCTTGGTGTCATAACCCCTAAAAATTGATTCTGACATAACACATTTGCTGCCTTATTTGTGCTTCAGCATCTGTATGTAAACTGAATCTTTATAAATGAAACAGGAAACATTATTGGGAATTGTTTGATAGACTAATAATATTATTCACAAAATAATCATCTAATATTTCACATTTTCTCTACATGCACATTTTCCCCCAAGTTTGAATATATTTGAGAATTTAAGCTCAATCACAGGTCCTATTTACCATGGCATTTTTGCTACATAAAGTCCTGACCTTATGCAAGATTCTTAGCCAATACTTTAAAGAAATACAAAGTATTCTTTAGAAGCAAAACAATTCCTACTTTTTTGTATGGAGTATATAAACCATATTAACAAAAGGATAGATCATATCTTTAAACAAAATCTAAAATCCATCTAAGCTGGGGTTTGGAGGTGAAAATAAAAGCCTGGCATCAAAAAAGTCATTATGTGTGTATTCAAAAGAACTGTTATAGCAGTGCTTCTCAAATATTCATGTGCAGGAGAATCACCTGGGGATGTGTTAAAGTGAAGGTCTGGGGTGGGGCCTGAGATTCTAAAGTGGAACAAGCTCTAAAATAGAACTGATGCTGCAGATCACACATTCATTTGGTAGTAAACTAGGAGAGATTTCTTTTATCCTCGGACTAGGTCTGTTCAGTTCTTGAAAATAATAATCTTATTCCCACAATTATACAAGAAAAATTTTAGTTTTAAAACCTGAAAGATCATGGATAATATTATTAAAAATAAGGTCAAGTTTGATCTTTATATAAGAAAAAAATCTATCCATAGAGTATCTTAGTACTGTGAGATTTGTTTGAGGTGCACAGAATGTACAAAGCAAAATTATAATCAAAATGAAGCAGACACCTTTTTAAAAAAATACAGACATTTTCATTTTCTTAGAAAATGGGTCATGATTTTTTTTTAAGTAATATGAATTTATGCCTTTGAACTGTGGTCCTGGAGAAGACTCCTGAGTGTCCCTTGCACAGCAAGGAGATCAAACTAGTCAATCCTAAAGGAAAACAACCCTGAATATTCACTGGAAGGATTGATGCAGGAGCTGAAGCTCCAATACTTTGCCCATCTGATGCAAAGAGCTGACTCACTGGAAAATACCCTGATGCTGGGAAAGATTGAGGGCAGGAAGAGAAGGGGACGACAGAGGATGAGATGGTTAGATAGCATCTCTGAATCAATGGACATGAGTTTGAGCAAGATCTAGGAAGACAGTGAAGGACAGGGAAGTCTGGTGTGCTGCAGTCCATGGGGTCTCAAAGAGTTGGACACAACTGAAAAACACCAGTTAAGCACCTGTACTCTCATAGTCAGTATTTTTCATATTAATGTCACCACAACCAGAGAAACAGAGACAAGGACAGGCAGCCAGTGGTGTACTGGTAGCTTCCAGGCCTTAGAATTCTGCAGAGGTCTCTGATTTCCTTCACATTCACCACGCCTACTTCCAGGAAGAGGAATTGATTATCATAGTTTATGACATCAAGTGTCTAAATCATTCCAGATTCATTTTTGTGAAGTAGTGAACTAAATTATTGAACACCCAATTGAGGAGAAAATAGCACTGCTGGTGAGCACTGACGCCCAGGTCTCCTCACTCTCTCAGGACTGTGAAGTTGGGACAAGATGCTGAGATGTTTAGATTTGAGATGGATAGTAAAGCCTTCTGGACTTTCACAGGCTTGCCCTTCTGTGAGCACATTTATTTTTATAGGTGTTGTAATGGATCGTCTTCTTATTTAACTCTGCCAAATGCAGACAAGCAAAGGATGTTAATGCTACAGAAACATGTCATTAAATTGATTTTTAAGCTCAGATTGCTTTTCAAAGTTATCAAGACCTAGGGCAAGTGGTTTGGTCACCCGAGAGAGGAGCAAATGACTGAATAAAAATCAGAGCAAAGGAGGCACAAAAAGACAGAAGAATCAAAAGTAAACTAGCCCTGGGTTGGGAAGATCCCCCTGGAGGAGGGCATGGCAACCTACTCCAGTATTCTGGCCTGGAGAATCCCATGGACAGGGGAGTCTGGTGAGCTACAGTCCATGGGGTTGCAAAGAGTCCGACACGACTGAGGGACTAAGCACATACACAAAGGGGCCTCTTTTGCTTTGTCTAGAGTGAACTTGGACTCGGATAATAAACTGATCTGAGAGAAAGAAGAGACATATGGTCCTTGATTTTTTAAAAGCTGGCCCAAACTTTACAAAGAATTGTTACACTTGTCATATATCTTAGAAAACATTTAGCTTTCCTCACTGAATTTTCAGATGAGTAAAAGGTATTTAGAAATACGTGAAAATTACTACCTCGAAACCTCCATTCCTTCACTACCACCCTTGAGATACAGGGCCCACACCAGCTCACAGTGCAATACACACACACACACACACACACTCTCTCTCTCTCTCTCTCTCTCTCTTTCTCTCTCTCTCTCTCTGCGGGACCCAAAAACTTACATAGTGCTAAAATTATTCCATTATTTGCTTAAAACTAATATATTACATGCAAAAAAATTTCTATCATCCCTAAATAATTTCAAATATATGCTTAATATTAGTGATAATTATTTGCTGAATCTGATACTAAAAAGATTTCAGGTCCATTTTATAAAGAGAAATACTATTTTGATTGCCTTCACTGAAAGTCTTAGTATTAAGTTTTTTTTTTGTTCAGAAACCTTGAGTTTGCTGAATTTGCTTTACAAACTTTCATGCTCAGGATGAGCTATTTATTTTACGGGGTTACATTTAAAATTCTATTTTGAATAATAATTCAAAATGGTTTTCTTGAACAAACACACTTCAATTCTACATTTAAGCAATTCTAAGCATATTTCCAAGGTTTAGAAGAAATATCTAACTTGTACTTGACCCATATTTGCCATAAATGTAGAATTTTGAATTTGGAAAAGAATCTTAGAATTTATGTATTCTGCATATGTGTAGTTTTTGGTATTTGAATTTACAAGATTAAAAAAAATGTGTTCTGACACACTATTTCAAACATAAATCTAAATTCAGATAAGAGATAACAGTGAGCAGGGAAAGGGGGATAAATAGGTAGGGCAAAGGATTTGGAGGGGCAGTGAAAATATTCTACAGGATGTCATAATGATGGACACATGTCAGTATACATTTGTCTAAACCCACAGAATGGGCAATGCCAAGAGTGAATTTTAATGTAAACTATGGACTTTGGGTTTTTCATTTTTATATTTTTAAAATTTTTGAAATACAGTATATTGATATATATTCTTTCTTTGCATTATCTTCCATTATAGTATAGTTCCCTGTACTATATGCGTGCTTAGTCGCTTCAGTTGTGTCCAACTCTCTGTGACGCTATGGACCATGGCCTGCCAGGCTCCTCTGTCTGTGGGATTCTCCAAGCAAGAATACTGGAGTGGGTTGCTATTTCCTTCTCCAGCCCTGTGCTATATAGTAGGTTCTTTTTGATTGCCTATCTTATATACAGTAATATGTATATATTAATCTGTTAATCCCAAACTTCTAATTTATCCCTCCCCTCCCTGTGTGGTAACCCCAAGCTTGTTTTCCATGTCTGTGAGCTTATTTCTGTTTTGAAAATAAATTAATTCTTATTATTTTATTAGATTCAACATATAAATGATATGGAAAAGATTCTGATGATGGGAGGGATTGGAGGCAGGAGAAGAAGGGGACGACAGAGGATGAGATGGCTGGATGGCATCACTGACTAGATGGACGGGAGTCTGAGTGAACTCTGGGAGTTGGTGATGGACAGGGAGGCCTGGCGTGCTGCAATTCATGGGGTCACAGAGTCGGACACGACTGAGCAACTGAACTAAACTGAACTGAACTGATGATATACTTGACTTTTTCTGGCTTACTTCACTTAGTCTGAAAATCTCTAGGTCTATCCATGTTGTTGCAAATGACATTCTTACATTCTTTTTTATGGTTGAGTAATGTTCCACTGTATATATACATGGGTGTGTATACACACACACACACACACACACACATCTTTATCCATTTATCTATCTTAGTTTGCTTCCATGTCTTGATTATTGTAAATAATGCTGCTACAAACATTGGGGTGTATATATCTTTTTGAATTATGCTTTCTTTATATATATACTTAGGAGTAGGACTGCAAAATCTTATGTTAGCTCTACTGCTTTTGGGGGGGTTATAATGTATTAATGTAGGTCCATCAGTTGCAAAACATGTACCACTTTGATGGAGGATGGTGATAATAGAGGACGCTATGAATGTATGTGGGCAGGGGTTATACAGGAACTCTATGTAAATGCCTCTTAACTGAACTATAAGGATAAAGCTCCTCTAAAAATTGTTTTTAAAAATGAAGCAGGAAAGAAAATCACTTAATTCAATTTGCCAAGAAAGCAATGTATTTTAAGAGAAAAAGTTTATATATATATATATATATATATATATTGCAATATACCATATTATTTTTACTTTTGTTTTGAAATATATTAAAACTTTTAGAGATAATTGAAAATTATGATCTTTGTGGAATGCCCAGTCATAACTATTTGTATTAGGAATTCTTAATGAGTATTTGTTGAATGAATAAATGACACTCAATTTCTCACTAATCACTCAAAACAACTTTGGAAAAACACTTATCATAGCTATACAAATGGATGTATTATGAAGGATGGTTGTTTTCTGCTAGATGGAAATGAGAATATTTACAAAACAGAATAGAGGCGATTCTTGTAATAGACTTTTAATCTTTTTAAGATTAAGTGTAATATTGACTCTAAAAAATATTGACAGATGTTAATATTTTGACATTCCTGGTCAGGGAAGAGGGAAATAAGACTGCATTAATTATCAGCCTAGTGATTAAGCCAAATCAGTAAAATTGCCAGAATGACTGAAATATGTGTACTGATGATTGAGGAGTGTGATTAGAATTAGGAAGGGGGTTGGTAGCTGAGCCAATGAGATAAGAACAGGAATGTGCTGGATGAGCAAGCTTCATTATTTGAAGGTGAAGACAATTGAGCCGTAGGAAAGTTGTGAGTTTACATTCCAAAGGTGGGTTTTCTACTTTTATGATCATTGCTTTTCTACTTTTATGACCATTTTTGCTCAACACTGTGATAAGGGAAAAATACAAGCAAATCATTATTTTATAAATTATGAAAGTATTTTAGTGCTTTGTAAAAATATAGCATATGAAGGTGAATCAACAATGACAACTTTCCTCA
Source organism: Neotragus pygmaeus (assembly GCA_006410875.1). NCBI lineage: Eukaryota > Metazoa > Chordata > Mammalia > Artiodactyla > Bovidae > Neotragus > Neotragus pygmaeus. Next base: position 404,153 of record SJYV01056324.1, on the reverse strand, counting down.
GACTAGAGAGTGCAGTATCTTTTGGAAAATTATTTCATCTAATTTTTCTGTTGAATTATTTTCAGTTTTCTTTCAATGATATAAGGTTTGAAACAAATACTAAAGCGTAGTATAATTGTTTAAAAAGCTATTATATTTTTAAAACTATCTTTCCAAACTCTTCTTTTTAATTATCTTAACCTTACTTTATTACAAACTCAGTTCAAACTATATTAGACCAGTTCTTCCCATTTTTTTTTCCTCTCTTCTCTTACTCTCCATTTACTTTAGGTTTACTTTAAGGATACTATGGCCAGCACAAGGTCTCTCTTAAGAAAACTCTGGGCTCCATGTTCACTGAAATTCTAACCATTTCATCCACATGTCTCTATTGGTACCTTAAAGATAACCACAAATTCATTGGATCGCCTTCTACTGAGTTGTGAAATGGCGTCCATATTGTGACTGGTTTTTGTCATATTCCAAAGAATTGATGCTTTTGAACTGTGGTGTTGGAGAGACTCTTGAGAGTCCCTTGGACTGCAAGGAGATCCAACCAGTCCATTCTGAAGGAGATCAGCCCTAGGATTTCTTTGGAAGGACTGGTGCTGAAGCTGAAACTCTAGTACTTTGGCCACCTCATGTAAAGAGTTGACTCATTGGAAAAGACTCTGATGCTGGGAGGGATTGGGGGCAGGAGGAGAAGGGGATGGCAGAGGATGAGATGGCTGGATGGCATCACAGACTCGATGGACATGAGTCTGAGTGAACTCTGAGAGATGGTGATAAACAGGGAGGTCTGGCGTGCTGCGATTCATGGGGTTGCAAAGAGTCAGACACGACTGAGTGACTGAACTGAACTGAACTGAATGTGGTGCTGGGGCTTCCCAGGTGGCTCAGCAGTAAGGAATCCACCTGCCAAAGCAGGAGATACGGGTTTGATTACTGTGTCAGGAAGATCCCCTGGAGAAGGAAATGGCAACCCACTCCACTATTCTTGCTTGCAGAATTCCATGGACAGAGGACCCTGGCAGGCTACAGTCCATAGGATTGCAAAGAGTCGGACATGACTGAGTGACTGAGCATGTAATGTGATGGAGGATTCACTGTTTAACTTATTAAAATTGTTAATCAAATTAGTTTTAATTTTGATGTGACTGCTTCCTATTTATCATCACTAAAAGTTATCATTTTAATCCTAAAATAGTAAAAATCCCTAAAAGCAAAATACCATCATCTAGTATCTACATCTTCTAAGTGTATTTCCATGCTTTCTTTAGCTGAACAAGATTTTTTATTTACAGTCAGTGAAAGTGTCAGTCACTCAGTCATATCTAACCCTTTGTGACCCCATCGACTATATAGCCCACCAAGCTCTTCTGTCTATGGAATTCTCCAGGCAAGAATACTGGAGTGGGTTTCCATTCCTTTCTCCACTGGGATCTTTCCTGATCCAGGAATCACACCCTGCTCTCCTACATTGCAGGTGGATTGTTGACCATGTGAGCCACCAGGGAAATCGAATCAAATGCCATTTAAAGACTAAAAGGATGGTTACCTATTCACACGTATGTGTATAGTTATGAGTGAAATCGTTTAAACTTGGACCAACAGACTGGTTCCAAATCAGGAAAGGAGTACATCAAGGCTGTATATCATCACCCTGCTTATTTAACTTATATGCAGAGTTCATTATGGAAAATGCCAGGCTGGATGCCTGGAGAAATATCAATAACCTCAGATATGCAGATGACACCACCCAAATGGCAGAAAGTGAAGAAGAACTAAAGTGCCTCATGATGAAAGTGAAAGAAGAGAGTGAAAAAGTTGGCTTAAAGCTCAACATTCAGAAAACTAATATCATGGCATCTGGTCCCATCACTTTATGGCAAATACATGGGGAAACAGTGGAAACAGTGACAGATTTTATTTTGGGGGGCTCCAAAATCACTGGAGATGGTGACTGCAGCCATGAAATTAAAAGACGCTTGCTCCTTGCAAGAAAAGCTATGACCAAACTAGATAGCATATTAAAAAGCAGAGACATTACTTTGCCAACAAAAGTCTGTCTAGTCAAAGCTATGGTTTTTCCAGTAGTCATGTAAGGATGTGAGAGTTGGGTTATAAAGAAAGCTGAGTGGGAAGAACTGATGCTTTTGAACTGTGGTATTAGAGAAGATTACTGAGAGTCCCTTGGATGGCAAGGAGATCCAACCAGTTCATCCTAAAGGAAATCAGTCCTGAATATTTATTGGAAGGACTGATGCTGAAACTGAAACTTCAATACTTTGGCCACATGATGCAAAGAACTGACTCATTGGAAAAGACCCTGATGATGGGAAAGATTGAAGGCAGGAGGACAAGGGGAAAACAGAGGATGAGATGGTTAGATGGCATCACCGACTCGATGGACATGGGTAAGAGTACGCTCTGGGAGTTGGTGATGGACAGGGAAGCCTGGTGTCCTTGGATTTGCAGAGACAGACACAACTGAGCGACTGAACTGAACTGAACTAAAATCTTCTAAGTCAGCAATTGTGAACTCATGGTGTCTTTGGCAAAGGAATGACCCTTTTATAGAAGGAAATAAATTGCAGAAGTAATTATGGCTCATGAGGCACCCTAGAGAAGGCTAAAACTTGGTGGAGTCTCAGAGGAGTGACGGAGTTTGACAGGAGTATGGATGTAGTTACTAAGCAAATAACTTTGGAGAATTAGGAGATGCACTAAAGTTGACATCAGAATACTTTTTTTTTTCTCCTTTGCTTCCCTGATGGCTCAGTCGGTAAAGAAACTGCCTGCAGTGCGGGAGACCTGGGTTTGATCCCTGGGTTAGGAAGATTCCCTGGAGAAGGGAAAGACACTCCAGCTTTCTGGCCTGGAGAAGTCCATGGACTGTATAGCCCATGGGGTCACAGAGTGTCGGACATGACTGAGTGACTTTCACTTTCATTTGTTGGTTAAAATACTTTAACCTCTCTGAGTTAATTTACTCACTGGCAAGTGCCAAGAATACTAAGTAAAGGTGTTGAATAAGAATATAAAAGTGCAAGCAAACGTATAATAAAACTTAGAATCACACACAAAATTAGATATAATAACTGTAAAAATGTATCACACATGAGTCAGTCCTAAAGGAAATCAACCCCAAGTATTTATTGGAAGGACTGATGCTGAAGCTGAAGCTCCAATACTTTGTCCACCCGAGGTGAAGAGCCAACTCTTTGGAAAAGACCTGATGATGGGAAAGATTGAGGGAAGGAGGAAAAGGGGATGATAGAGGATGAAATGGTTAGATGCCATCACCAACTCAAGGGACATGAACTTGAGCAAACTCTGGGAGATAGTGGAGGACAGAGGTACCTGGCATGCTAAAGTCTATGGAGTCACAAAAAGTTGGACATGACTTAGCAACCGAACAACAAACCATAAATAAATAATAGAACACTGAATCCTAGGAGGAAAAGAATAAGTTTAAAAAGTCCTATCGTAACTAGGCACCTTACAAACAATTAATTATGATATTAATCATGCTGCCTACTGAAAATAAAGCTATTTTTAATTTGTCCTTTTTCTGAAATGAAGAAAATAGATAGGGAAACTTAGGTAAGAATTTTCAGCCAGAACAGTATTTATATTTATTAACTGGGTTTAAATATAGCACACAAAAGGATGCTCTTAATCAGTCTAAAATTAAGTTTGGTATTGATTTGAGTCCCTCATTTTCTTACACTTAGTAATCAAAAGCACAGTGTAACCTATTTTTAGGTTTTTTAAGCCAAGATGCTGTAAAACTTTTTGAAAATAATTTGTGCCTAGTAGACAAAAATATCGACTATGACTCAATCATTTTAAAATACTGTGTGTGCATAATAACTGTTTTGGTAGATGACTAGGGCCTTCATTAATTTTTGAGCTTTTCTTCATGAGTACATTAGACACTGACAGCTTCACAACTCAATTCAGTTAGAAAATGGTAAAGTGTAAGATTTCTAGAAATAAGTGATGCTTTGTAATTTTTATTTCACATACATGATAATTTTTTAAAAAAATGCTTATCTTAAAAGCATCAAAATGAACACAAAGTAATTTAGTATTATATATTCATCAGATATTAATACATAGTAGACCAATCTAACTGACTTTGATTTGGTGGTAATTATCATATCCAAAGTTTACCTAAAGTAAAAGGTAAACTTTTTTGTTTATCATTTCTCTGATGTGAAAATATCCATATTTTTATTTTAATGATCCATGCTCTGACTCTACCATTTAACCCCAGTACTATTGCTGTTGTTGGTGAATCATTCATTCATGTCTGACTCTGCAACCCCATAGACTGCAGCATGCCAGGCTTCCCTGTCCTTCACCATCTCCTGGAGCTTGCCTAGACCAAATAGTGTTCAATCAACTCAACCAACAATGCTCTAGCCCCTAATGACTGTTTTTGACCACAATATTGAACCACCTAATCCATTCTTTGCTGGATTCATTTTAAAAAATCAAGCTGAAACATGTCACCTCATGAATGGCTCTATTTTGCTATTGGATAAATTATAAATTCTCCAGTACAACAATCTTCACAATCTATCATTAGGCTACTTCTTCCAGGATCATTACTAAAAAGTTTTCTGCTTTTCTCCCTCATGTCCACTTGCAGTTTAATCTGCAGCTGCTATGAACTAATTCACATGCATGCCATACCTTTTCATACTTCTGTATTTATTATATTTTGTGCAAGAATAATGTCCTATGCTTAAAATGTTACTTGATCTGAACTCTCTTCAAGTAAAACACAGGTCTTCCTTTTTGGACATATCCTTGAAAGGCAATGCCAAAGAATGCTCAAACTACCGCACAATTGCACTCATCTCACATCCTAGTAAAGTAATGCTCAAAATTCTCCAAGCCAGGCTTCTGCAATACGTGAACTGTGAACTTACTGATGTTCAAGCTGGTTTAAAAAAGGCAGAGGACCAGAGGTCAAATTGCCAACATCTGCTGGATCATGGAAAAAGGAAGAGAGTTCCAGAAAAACATCTATTTCTGCTTTATTGACTATGCCAAAGCCTTTGTGTGGATCACAATAACTGTGGAAAATTCTGAGAGAGATGGAAATACCAGACCACCTGACCTACCTCTTGAGAAACCTGTATGCAGGTCAGGAAGCAACAGTTAGAACTGGACATGGAACAACAGACTGGTTCCAAATAGGAAAAGGAGTGTGTCAGGGCTGTATATTGTCACCCTGCTTATTTAACTACTATGCAGAGTACAGCATGAGAAACGCTGGGCTGGAAGATTGCTGGGAGAAACATCGATAACCTCAGATATGCAGATGACACCACCCTTATGGCAGAAACTGAAGAGGAACTCAAAAGCCTCTTGATGAAATTGAAAGAGAAGAGTGAAAAAGATGGCTTAAAGCTCAACATTCAGAAAACGAAGATCATGGCATCTGATCCCATCACTTCATGGGAAGTAAATGGGGAAACGGTGGAAACAATGTCAGACTTTTTTGGGGCTCCAAAATCACTGCAGATGGTGATTGCAGCCATGAAATTAAAAGATGTTTACTCCTTGGAAAGAAAGTTATGACCAACATAGATAGCATATTAAAAAGCAGAGACATTACTTTGCCAACAAAGGTCCGTCTAGTCAAGGTTATGGTTTTTCCCGTGATCATGTATGGATGTGAGAGTGGGACTATAAAGAAAGATGAGCGCAGAAGAATTGATGCTTTCCAACTGTGGTATTGGAGAAGACTCTTGAGAGTCCCTTAGACTGCAAGGAGATCCAACCAGTCCATTCTGAAGGAGATCAGCCCTGGGATTTCTTTGGAAGGAATGATGCTAAAGCTGAAACTCCAGTACTTTGGCCACCTCATGAGAAGAGTTGACTCACTGGAAAAGACTCTGATGCTGGGAGGGATTGGGGGCAGGAGGAGAAGGGGACGACAGAGGATGAGATGGCTGGATGGCATCACTGACTCGATGGACGTGAATCTGAGTGGACTCTGGGAGTTGGTGATGGACAGGGAGGCCTGGCGTGCTGCGATTCATGGGATCACAAAGAGTCAGACACGACTGAGTGACTGAACTGAACTGAACTGACCCTTCTTCCTTAGAAACTCTTCATATTTTGTAAATACCAATATGATACTGATATATGTGTTTGTGTATGGGTTTATGTATACACAATATGTATATGTACACATATAATACACATATGTGTAAATTTTATATATTATATATGAAAATATTAATGTATTTTCTTCCTTAACTATCCTATACCACGATAGAGAAGGTGTTTGATATTTGTACTAGGTATATGCTAATGGTCCCTATTACTGCTCAAGAACATATCACTACAAATGAAAGTGCTGTCAAAAGATGTTTTCAAGCAATGTTAAAATCAAAATTCTCAAACAAGTATAAAATGAACAGGTCAAAGATTTTTTTAACTCATTCATTAATGAAAGGCTCACTAAGATGTTACTACTGACTCAGAAGATTTCAAAGTATCATTTATATTTAGGTCCCTCAGCAGAGAAAAATAAATGTACACATATGTAAAAAACTGGTTTTTCCAGTTTGGGGACATCAACTACCCTCCATTTGTATGGCTATGGACAAGGTCATCTGCATTGTTTTGAACACTTTAAAAGTGAAGTATTTCAAAGACAATGAGTGTTGATATTCTGGAACAGTACACAGGCATTCACTTGTGTATTGTTTTTCCAAGTTCATTTTCAAATATTTCTCAATTTTTCCTGATATTATTTTTAAAAAAATGTTTGAACAAAAACATATATTTTACAACAAAATATGCATTAAGAGAACAAGAGGCAAAAGTTAGGAAATTACCCTCTACCAAGTACCTAACATTGATACTGCTCACTGTGGACATGTAAGGGAATTTAGAATATTTTTGAGAAGTTTAAAATGATGTTACTCAAGTACAAAAATTTATTTTGGGAAAATATTTAGTGACTATATGTCTAATAGATGATGTGCAAAACCAACACAAAGCAAATTATTGGTAATTTCTCTTACAAGGGGTGAGTTTCTCCATGAATTTTATTCTAATCATGATCACCAGAGAACTTTATTCATTTTTAAAACCTGACCCCAAAATCATCTTCTTAATAAATGATAACCTGTTAAATATAAGAAACATCATCCCATCCTCCTTGGCAATCCACAATGTGCTGCAGACAGTTCTATGATAGCACAAACCCACACTTAATCCCTTTATGTATTGCCTAATTCACCATTTTAGACACCAGCTCCTTGAGGATAGAATCTTCATCTAATCCATTCCTGTTTTCCAGGTATCTCACACATTTGTCACATATACTATACCCAAAAATATTTGCTACCTGAATAAAAAGGAATAATATTTTGAAATGACATTCAACTTTAAATAGTATTAATGGAAGCTTTTTTTCTTATTTTTGAATACTTAATACCTTTAATACAAGAAATCACAACAGAGAAAATACTAAAATTGGCATAAGTTCTTGAGCTATCTATATCTACTATCTCTTGTATTTTCAAGGTCAACTAGGTTATGTTATGAATACATGTTTTTTTTTTCAGACAGTGTTAAACTATAAAGAATTTGTAAATAATTAGTATTTAACATTAAGAAAAAACCTGCACTATAGCATTTACAATTATAAACATATTATACTATGTATGTGATATAAAGTTATATATTTTATGTATGTATATATGTGTATAATTTTAACAATACTAGAAGATAAAATATTTTCATTCTTGACTTTATATTAGCTACCTACCCTCTTATACTGTTCCTTACCTAAAATAAAAATGGCTTAAAGCCTTGCTAATTTACTGTTCATTTTCTGTGCAAACTCTGCATTTGGCAGGGTTTGTGAGCTAAAGTTAATTATTAAAGGAATTATTAGGACATGTTATCTTGCATATTAATAGCGCCTGTTGTTATATCCAGAATTTACATTAAAGTAAGCTCTCAGGAAATGCCAAAAAGAAATGTACAGTGTTTTTCTTTTCATAGATGTTGGGTTTCTGTTGCTCTGAGGCTGTGAATCAATACTGACTTTACAAATTAATATTGATGTTTCACAGGGTTGAGCAACATTAATCATATGCTTAGTCTGTAGAGCCATGGATAGAGGTGCTTTACATACACATTACTACATGCTACTCTAACATCCGGTGGGGATATCTAGTTTCCCTTTTCTACATAAGAACAGGAAGGTTCAGCAAGATCAAGCATATCTACCAAGAATGAAACAGGGAGTGAACGCCTGGCCAGGAAAGAGCGGAAACCTGACTCATACACTTGCTCAAATAGTGAAAGAAAGGGCTTAAACCCTCTGACACACAGGAAATGGTTGCATGCCTCTTGGAGTCCAGAGTGCATCATGAAGGAAATTTCTGCCTTTTTAGTTCTGCATATTCAAATGTGAGAAACAGCTTGTGATAATTAATACATTAATTAGAGATGGAAATCTTCAAATCAGCCATATAATGCGACAAGAAATGGCAGACACCAAAAAAAGCTGGAATGGGTATTAATTAAATTTAAAAATAGACAAATGATGTTATTAAATTATTCAGAGACTAGATAAGAAATGAGGACAGTTATTATACAATCAATTAAAGCAGTGATTTAGCCAAAGAAAACTGCCCCTGTGTAACCCTTCGAAAAGGCTTCTGTACTTTAGGAGACTATGGGAGATGGTAGACTCTGTGAAGATGGATCAATAACTGGGCTCCAAGAAGACATGGGGAAGAGCTATGCCTTTCTTTTATTTTGACATCCCTGCTTTCAGATCTTGCCTTGGTGCATCAGGAGGAGATGAATAAAGAGTTGAGCAGTGCAGGTTTACCCCCAGCCATGGCTAGAAGACTGTTAGCGTCAATACTGGTTGGTTCCCGGTACTTGATCCGACAATGCTCCCCTTTTCAGTCAGTGAGCAGTCAGACAACAGGCGACAGTGTCACATGGAGGAACTTCAGGAGAACTTAATGAAGGAAGTATCCTCATGCTGTGGCCAGGGAATCACCAACTTTTCAGGGATGGTGTGATATCCAGGTGCAAAGGGGCCAAGAGTGGAGAGGGCATACCTGAACCAGGGGAGAGCTTGTGTCAGAGTAGCTGCACTTTTGCTGATGAGATTATTATGTAGGAAGAAGCCAGGACGTGAAAAACATAGACTCTAAGAAAAGCTAAATCACTTCCCTACAGATGAGCTGTAACTGACATGGGCATGGAGTGGCTCTTCCTCACCTCTGCCTCTCAGCTGCAACAGTGCGAGCGAGTCATGACCCAGGTGGTGCCCCTGTGCTGCACCACTTGAGCACTTAAACTTTCCCTTCTTTAAAGGTCTCATAGCAGCCTTCCTGCACCTCCATCCCAGCCTTATTCTTTCTTACCAAATCCACTTCTACTTGAAAGAGCAAGCAGCAGCCCTTCTGTTGAATATAGCAGCAGACAATAATAGTGACAGCTAAGGATGCCAGGTGCTGGCCTAAGAGCTCTGCAAGACTCTAAGTATCAGATCATGAACTCCTTATTGCCAAATTCAGACTTAAAATGAAGACAGTGGGGGAAAACCACTAGGCCATTCAGATATGACCTAAATCAAATCCCTCACGACTATACAGTGGAAGTAAGAAATAGATTTAAGAGACTACATCTGATAGAGTGCCTGATGAACTACGGACTGAGGTTTGTGACATTGTACAGGAGACAGGGAGCAAGATCATCCCCAAGAAAAAGAAATTCAAAAAAGCAAAATGGCTGCCTGGGGAGGCCTTACAAATGGCTGTGAAATGAAGAGAAGTGAAAAGCAAAGGAGAAAAGGAAAGATATACCCATTTGAATGCAGAGTTCCAAAGAATAGCAAGGAGAGATAAGAAAGCCTTCCTCAGCGATCAATGCAAAGAAATAGAGGAAAACAATAGAATGGGAAAGACTAGAGATCTCTTCAATAAAATTAGAGATACCAAGGGAATATTTCATGCAAAGATGGGCTCAGTAAAGGAAAGAAATGATATGGACCTAACAGAAGCAGAAGATATTAAGAAGTGGCAAGACTACACAGAAGAACTGTACAAAAAAGATCTTCACAACCCAGGGAATTACAAAAGTGTGATCACTCGCACTCACCTAGAGCCAGACATCCTGGAATGTGAAGTCAAGTGGGCCTTAGGAAGCATCACTACAAACAAAGCTAGTGGAGGCGATAGAATTCCAGTTGATCTATTTCAAATTCTAAAAGATGATGCTGTGAAAGTGGTGCACTCAATATGTCAGCAAATTTGAAAAACTCAGCAGTAGCCACAGGACTGGAAAAGGTCAGTTTTCATTCCAATCCCAAAGAAAGGTAATGCCAAACAATGGTCAGACTACCGCACAATTGCACTCATCTCACATGCTAGTAAAGTGATGCTTAAAATTCTCCAAACCAGGCTTCAGCAATACAAGAACCGTGAACTTCCAGATGTTCAAGCTGGTTTTTGAAGAGGCAGAGGAACCAGAGATCAAATTGCCACCATCCGCTGGATCATGGAAAAAGCAAGAGAACTCCAGAAAAACATCTATTTCTGCTCTACTGACTATGCGGATGACAATAAAATGTGGAAAATTCTGAGAGAGATGGGAATACCAGACCACCTGACCAGCCTCCTGAGAAACCTGTATGCAGGTCAGAAAGCAACAGTTAGAACTGGACATGGAACAACAGACTAGTTCCAAATAGGAAAAGGAGTGCGTCAAGGCTGTATATTGTCACCCTGCTTTTTTAACTTATATGCAAAGTACATCAGGAGAAATGCTAGACTGGAGGAAGCACAAGCTGGAATCAAGATCTCTGGAAGAAATATCAATAACCTCAGATATGCAATTGACACCACCCTTATGGCAGAAAGTAAAGAATAACTAAAGAGACTCTTGATGAAAGTGAAAGAGGAGAGTGAAAAAGTTGGCTTAAAGCTCAACATTCAGAAAACGAAGATTATGGCATCTGGTCCCATCATTTCATGGGAAATAGATGGGGAAACATAGGCTGACTTTATTTTCTTGGGCTCCAAAATCACAGCATATGGTGACTGCAGCCATGAAATTAAAAGACACTTACTCTTTGGACGAAAAGTTATGACCAACCTACACAACATATTCAAAAGCAGAGACATAACTTTGTCGACTAAGTCTAGTCAAGGCTAT
>SJYV01056324.1:354022-392600 GCA_006410875.1 Neotragus pygmaeus | reverse complement strand
ATAACCAATTCACTTCATTGTACAACAGAAACAACAGTGTAAAGCAATTATACTCTAACACAAAAAAATATTTAAAGAAAAAGACTCAATCTCAATTCTCAGCATTAGGCTTCCCTGGTGGCGCTGTGGTAAAGAACCTGTCTGCCAGTGCAGGAGATATAAGAGATGTGGGTTTGATCCCTGGGTTGGAAAGAGACCCTGGAGAAGGAAATGGTAATCCGCTCCAGTATTCTTGGCTGGAAAATCCCATGGACAGAGGAACCTGGTGGACTACAAGTCTATAGGTTGCATAAGAGTTGGATACAAGTGAACTAAACAACAATAACAGTCTTAGGAAAGCAAGACTAGGATCATCCCCATCTCAGGGTGGGTCAGGAGGTAAGGAGAGAGAGGGCTTTTTAGGGGATAACTGATTATACTAGTTGCCCAGACTCTTATCAAAGCCATCTAAATCTAATAGTGACTTTACATCAACAACATTTCCAAATAAAGATTTTAAACATCCTTTCACATTCTTCAAAATTGGCTAACTGACCCAATAAATACTTAACTAAACTGATCTATAGAAAGTCTATCTCTGTCTTTGGCAAAAAGCCTTCAAGAAAACAAACTCATAATAATACACACAGTTTTAGACAAGATCTTTCCATCTTTTTTTCTATGCTCCTGCCACATGTGATACTGTGGCACCTAATTGGATATGTGTGGGATGAACCTGGATTGTGATATGTAACGGATAGAGGACAAACATACTCAATTTATGGGGCGCATAAAGAAAACACTTGACCAGTTGGTTCACAGGGAGTTCACCTTGTAGCTCACTCACACACAAATAGGAGAGCAAACACTTTCCCTCTGGAATATCAAGGTGTTCTATTGTGAGAGGAGCAGAATTCAATGCACCTGGCCACTGAATTAGCTATTAACCGTTGATTACAAGGAGATATTTCAGAATGTTCTATTTCTCCCCAGAACAAAGAAAAGGCAATTTTGAACAGAACTCTCAGCTTCTAATATTATGTCTGATTCCATCACACTATTTTGTGAAATAGAAGTATAATTCAAACCTGTAAGTTAATGGAGTTTGACAGCAAGGTACACATCGCATTTTGCAAAAGAGCCTTGATTACTTTCGGTGCTTCCTCTTGGTAGTAAAGCCTTGACAGCTTCCATTTCTCAAAAGAACAGCTTTATTATTTTCTCCTCAATTCTAAGTAGTTACTTAACTTTAAAATAGTTTTAAGTAAAGGGGATTTTTCGACAGAAAAGAAAAAAAAGGCAGGTAAAAGGAATTTGTTACCCACTTGCCTCCAATTTTCTATCACTTAAGAAACTTAAAGTAACAAATGGGTGCAATTTAAAATTCTGAATACTTTCAAATGTTTTAGTTATCATTTAAAGACTATCAATCAGGGTCCAGGCAGAAAATAGGTTGTATATACTTAAACTGGGTAAATTGAGGAGGGTTTAATAAAGACACTATTTACAAAAGTGCAGGCTGTTGTGTAGAAAAACTATACAGAATAGTTCACTATGGCAGAGCACTTTACTATATTTAGGACTAAAGAGGCAAAAAGAGGGATCAAATTACAAGAACCAGGATCTATAATCTTTAATGGAGGAAAAACATCAGCCTAAGACTGAGCGACTTCACTCTCACTTTTCACTTTCCTGCATTGGAGAAGGAAACGGCAACCCACTCCCATGTTCTTGCCTGGAGAATCCCAGGGACAGGGGAGCCTGGTGGGCTGCCATCTATGGGGTCGCACAGAGTCGGACACAACTGAAGTGACTTAGCAGCAGCAACAGCAAGACACCTTCCCAGCCAGGGAATAGGGAAGTACCCTGGCTTCTCTTTCTGACATTTTGGTGGTACTCAAAGGGATGCCCATGGATAGAGTCAATATCAGTCAACCTCCCTGAGTACAAAGTAACTTAGAAAAAGTAGAGTGTATCTGGAAGGACAGATGGAAGATATCTAGGAGAATTCTTTTAGACAGTCATTTAAATTATTTTTCTTTACTGACCTTCGTTCTTAAAGGACACACATTTGAGTCAGGATCTGTCATTTCTAAGGGCCATTCTAGAGTCAAATTATATTTTAGGATGAAATGACATGATCCAATGTATACTCCTGAACCATGCATGGCTACCAAAGTTATTCAACAACATCAGAGAGCTGAAAGTGTCAGTTTGACAGTCCAAAGAATCCAAGGAAGATCAGAGAAAGCAGACCAACAGGTCATCTGGTAGATTTCAGGCAGAATAACTAACCCAGGACATCGATGGATTCCAGAACAAGCAGAGCAACAGCAATGCACTGTTCTGTTCATAAATTTCACTGCTGGTTTATTCCACCATCACTACTGACACTTTATTTCTTTTCTTGAGCATACTTGTAGAGCAGTAATTCTGCAGAAATCAGCAGTGCCCTTTTCATTCTCACAGCCTGAAAAGGACTTTTGGTTGTATAACTGTCTCAATAATTATTCTGCAGTTTTACTACCAGTTATAAAATACAAGCATTTGGTTTTCTGTAGACCCTTTGTATCTATGACACGTTTAATAAATTCCATAAAAATTATTTAACAATTATATGTGTCTGGAAATGTTCTGCTGCTGTTGCTAAGTCGCTTCAGTCGTGTCCGACTCTGTGTGACCCCACAGATGGCAGCCCATTGGNAGCAGAATGTGATTCAGGAATGGAGACCTAGTTCTAGCACAGGAAGAGAGACATAGACACAGAGAATGGGTGTGGGGACATTGAGGGGGACAGGGAGGGTGGGATTAATTGGGAGATAAGGATCGACATAACCATGCGCAAAACAAATAGCTAGTGGGAAGCTGCTATATAGCACAGGGAGCTCAGCTTGGTGCTCTGGGGTGACCTAGAGGGGTGGGAAATGGGGAACAGCTGAGAGGGAGGTCTAAGAGGGAGGGAATATATGTATACATATAGCTGAATCACTTTGTTGTACAGCAGAAACTCACACAACATTGTAAAGCAATTTTTCTGCAACTTAAAAAAAAAAAAGATTTGGTTGAAATTGTCAGAACTTAGAGTATAAAGAGTGGGACATTGCAAAACTACAATGTCCAACCCATGTAAAATCAAGATACTTGTATTATCTTGCTAAATACTTAAGACTTTTTTTTTTTAACCTACCCTTGCAAAGGTAACTGACATACCAATTATTCATATATGACCAACAAACAGATTTCAAAATATCCTTGCTTTAAAATTGCCTGGAAGTGAGTCGTATAGAGGAAAATTCTGTATCTGCCAGTCACGAGCTGTATGTCCTGGGTGAATTTACTTAACTTCATGGACTCTCCATTTTCTCGTCTGTGAGACAGAGATAACCACAACTCGCACACATGTTGTGAGCATTAAATGGAAAAATATAACTTCATTTCTTAGAAAAACTCAGAATACTAACAGTAATAAGTTTTATTTTATACCTAAAATATATCCATTTCTAGATCTAAATCTACAAAGAGATTAATTAGGTCAGTGGATCTTTACTCCTGGAAAGATGAAGGATACGTTGTCACTCAGCTGGGCATGTCAGCATAACTAACAACTTAACAACTGGCTGAGGTCACATTTCAATTTGCACCAGAGACATCCAAGACATGTTTAAAGTACTGGCAAAATTGAGCTGCAAGCCATCACTTATCCACACTAAATTAGATTAATACCATGGAGACCATTTTATGTCACAATAGATTATTTGTTTATTTAATATCTAGTTAGTATTTATAGTGAAGTAAATTGTTTCCTCCAATTGGCTATTAATATCATACATCAGTTTATTCAGAATGGTGGTTTCTTGTTGCATGACCCTTAGGAAATAAGGATGACAAGGATAAATGGCAATGGCCTCCATGTCTAATATATAATTGGATTATCTCTAGTTTTCAAAACCTGCTTGAATTTCGTCAGTTTTTCCTTACAGCATTTGCCATTTTTCATGCAGAAAGACAAGAATAAGATATTAAATGAATTACAGTTTACCTTTGAGAAATCTCACAGTAGAAACATGAATTTTAGGAAAAAATTATTATTTGGAGTGTGCTGTCTCATTTTTCATTTCTTAGACTAGCCCTTTGAGATTTGGATACCCAGTTCACACTGAAAAATTAATAACTAAAAGCAGCCCAAATAAAAATGTTCTGTGGCAATTTTTGGATTATAGATATATACTTCATACAGTTTTATGTATATATATGTATTAGTTTATGTATATATATAAACACACATACTTTACCCCAGAGGACACTCATCTAAAATACAGCTAATAATATGTCAGGGATTATAAGAATATCTATTTTCATACTGACATAATGGGTGTGGAATTCTTAGCATACTGCCTGGTAAATACATAACATTCAATTATAGACAATCTTAACATCAGTTAGCATTATCAAGATATTGTAGTTTTCATCATCATTAAGTATTTCCCCTATTTGAAATTTTTTAATGTTTTGGCTATAAACACCCATGAGGGATCAAAATAAGATCACCCAGAGTAGCAGCAAAGAGAAACATCCTCAGGAGAGCCTTGGCAGCTCCAGGTCCCCACTAGAAGGCCAGAATGTCAAAGCCTGCCTTGACGATATCATAAAAGTTAATATATGCCTAGGACATGAGTGGAACTCCCTAAAAGCTCATCAGTTCAGTTCCGTCACTCAGTCATGTCCAACTCTTTGCAACCCCATGGACTGCAGCACTCCAAGCCTCCCTGGACATCACCAACTCCTTGGAGCATACTCAAACTCATTTCCTTCCAGTTGGTGACGCGACCCAACAATCTCATCCTCTGTCATCCCCTTCTCTTCTTGCCTTCAATCTTTCCTAGCATCTTCAATCTTCTCTAAGGAGTCAGTCCTTCGCATGAGGTGGCCAAAATATTGGAGTTTCAACATCAGTCCTTCTGACGACTAGTCAGGACTGATTTCCTATAGGATGGACTGGTTGGATCTCCTTGCAGTCCAAGGGACTCTCAAGAGTCTTCTCCAACACCACAGTTCAAAAGCATCCATTCTTTGGCACTCAGCTTTCTTTATAGTCCAAATCTCACATCCATACATGACTGCTAGAAAAATCGTAGCTTTGACTAGATAAAAGTATTTTGTTGGCAAAGTAATGCCTCTGTTTTTTAATATGCTGTCTAGGTTGGTTACAGCTTTTCTTGCAAGGAGCAAGTGTCTTTTAATTTCATGGCTACAGGCACCAACTGCAGTGATTTTGGAGCCCTCAAACAATAAAATCTGTCACCGTTTCCAATGTTTCCCCATCTATTTGCTGTGCAGTGGCATGACAAGATGCCATGATCTTAGCTTTCTGAATGTTGAGTTTTAAGCAAACTTTTTCACTCTCCTCTTTCAGTTTCATTAAGAGGTTTTTTTAGTTCTTCACTTTCTGCCATAAGGGTGGTGTCATCTATGTACCTGAGGTTATTGATATTTCTCTCAGAAATCTTGATTCCAGCTGGTGCTTCATCAAGCCCAGCATTTCTCATGATGTACTCTGCATATAAGTTAAATAAGCAGGGTGACAATATACAGCCTTGATGTACTCCTTTCCCTACTTGGAATTAGTCTTTTGTTCCATGTCGGTTCCAACTGTTGCTTCTTGGCCTGCATACATATTTCTGAAAAGGCAGGTCAGATCGTCTGGTATTCCCATCTCTTTAAGAATTTTCCACAGTTTGTTGTGATCCATATAGCCAAAAGCTTTGGCATAGTCAATAAAGCAGAAATATATTTTTTTTCTGGAACTGTCTTGCTTTTTCAATGATCCACTGGGTGTTGGCAATTTGATCTCTGGTTTCTCTGCCTTTTCTAAATCCAGCTTGAACATCTGGAAGTTTACAGTTCATGTACTGTTGAAGCCTGGCTTGGAGAATTTTGAGCACTACCTTACTAGCCTGTGAGATGAGTGCAATTGTGTGGTAGTTTGAACATTCTTAGGCATAACTCTTTTAGACTAATTCAATTACTCTTCTTCCATGGAATTAAAATAAGTTACCTATATAATACTTGGAATTTTAAACACTGGGCCTGCTTCAGTAAGAAAAACACACCAATAGTAGATTGAACTCAAATGTGGGTAAACTAATCCTTTCATTTTAGCTATCTTGGTAAATAAATATTTAGAAAGTCACAGCAAAATCTGATTCAACATTTTTCTTATTATAGGTATATATATATATCAACATGTCTACACACATTTAAGATTAGAGTGTAAATCACGCAATGTTGTATTAAATCTGCATTGTCACTGAGCACATATATGTTTAAGTTTTCTATACGAAACTCTATGAATCAAAACAAAGCCATCAATACTTTAGGTAATGTGCTGCTTTATTGACTGATGTTGAAGCTGAAACTCCAATACTTTGGCCAACTGATGCAAAGAGACAAGTCATTGGAAAAGACCCTGATGCTGGGAAAGTTTGAGGGCAGGAGGAGAAGGGGACGACAGGAGGAGATGGTTGGATGCCTCACTGACTCTATGGACATGAGTTTGAGCAAGGTCTGGGAGATGGTGAGAAGCCTGTTGTTCTATAGTTCATGGGATTGCAGAGAGTCAGACATGACTTAGCAACTGAACAACAACAATAGCAAAGAATAAGATGCAAATGATTAGATCGGGGGAAAAAAAAAACTTCTTGCGACCGTAGAGAATCAGTGGGAAGAATAAATGAATCCACCATCATCTAAGCAAGAAATAATTGTGGCCAGAATAAGGTAAATGGTGAGGACATTAAAACAATAGAATTTGGTGACTGAGGAATTTATGCCATACATGTTTATGATTTATGCAATCGAATGGATGTTGGTAGCACCATTCATTTTGGGAATGATAAGCAAAGAAAATTACTTGCTAGAAATGACCAGCTCAGACACTGAACCGCTATCTGAAGAATATTCAAGTAAATAGATTGAATTGCAAGCTGAATATGTGCATTGAAAGAGCAGAAATATATCTGAAGGCGAATAGAAAATATAAAGTCATTCATTACAGCCATAAGAATAGGTGAGAACAATCTTATGTAAACATATGTAGAATTCTTACAGACATCAACATTTAACTGGTGGGTTAAGAAAGAACGTGCAAGGAAGTTTTCAGTTTAGTAGCCAAAAAATCAGAGATGGGTGGTGCTAAAGAAGCTGATGAATGAGGGTGTTTCCATTTAAGAATTGTCCACATTTCTTAAATGTGGACAATTTCCACATGTGAAATGTTTTGAGAAATCAAATAAAACACCAAATGAACGTATTCATTGTATTTTCACACAAGCAAATTATTAGTGATGTGTGAGAAAGTGATTCAACTGGAGATGAAGGCAGGCAATAGAGGTTGGCTGATGAATGACAGGTGAGAAATAAAGCAAGCAAGTGTAAGCAATTCTTACAAGTGCTTGACCATCAGATGGAATAGCGCCTGCCTACAATGTGGGAGACCCAGGTTCAATCCCTGGGTCTGAAAGACCTCCTGGAGAAGGAAATGGCCACCCACTCCAGTATTCTTGCCTGGAAAATCCCATGAATGGAGGAGCCTGGTAAGTTACAATCCACGGGGTCACAAAGAGTCGGACATGACTGAGCGACTTCACTTTCCTTTCACTTTCAAGTGAAGGAAAGGAGGCAGATCTGGAGATGGGTTGAAGAGATTTATTATTGTTCTTTTGATTAAATGGAAACATTTGAACATGATTAAAATGTGACTGGATGGCACCAACAGAGATTGAAGAAACACACAAGAGAAAATTTATCTTGTGGGAAGCAATGAGATGCAGATGTGTGGTGACCAGCCTTAGATGAGAACAGCTTCTAGCTAATGAGAGAGGCGGGGGTCGGGGGGGAAGCTTTTATGTGTGTGTGGAGGTGGGGAGAGGGTTGTCGAGGAGGGATACAGCAAGTTCAAAGGATTCGTGAGGATTTTATTCCCTCTGTGACGTAGAAGCCAAAGTCACTGATGCATAGCAAGGAGAGTGGTCCTAGCAAAGGTGATTTTTAAAGAGTTGAGCAGGTTTGAAATAGTTACCTTAGAAACAGGAGAGAATTGACTAGGAAAATGACAGAATTTCTAAGCAACATTGAGGGTCATCATGCTGCTGGAAACCAAGAGTTTTTATAGAGCCCAATCAACAGTGCAGTATTAGACCTGAAGCAGTTGAACAGGGATAAGTCCAGAGTTGGAATTTTGCTCCATGTACATACTGAGCAGAGTTGGAGTTTTGCTCCATGTGTTTACTGGGCAGGCAAAGACAAGAAAGAACTGACGATACTGGCATGAAAAAGGTGGAATGGGACTTCCCTGGCCGTCCAGCCATTAAGAGCCTGTGCTTCCACTGCGGGAGCGTGGGTTCAGTCCCTTGTTTGGGAACCAACACCCCACAAGCTGACTGGCAAGACCAAAAAAAGAAAAGAAAAGAAAAAGGTGGAGTAATGTCCACACATGCAAGTTCATTAGAAACAAAATTAAGAAAAAGATTTGACAGGTATAAAAGCTTTTCTGAACATCTAGAAGGGTGTGAGAAACGTTAGAGAAAGAAATAATTGGAACAAAAGGAATGCTTGGTTCAAAAAATGTTTAAAGAAAGCAGAATTAAATTCTAATTTCAGCTGGCTCCTGATCCTGTTGAAAGATGTAAGAGGGAAAAAAAATCACTTGTAGATAATAGATATATTCTCCTATAGAAAGGAAAATTAGGAAATGGATTTTTTAATACAAAATTGAACCAAGGAGAGTGGAAGAATATATTAAAATGAAAGATGATGATGAGTGTTGTTAAATATTACATGGTTAAATAAGGAGAGCTAAGAAATAT
Organism: Neotragus pygmaeus; assembly: GCA_006410875.1. Lineage (NCBI taxonomy): Eukaryota > Metazoa > Chordata > Mammalia > Artiodactyla > Bovidae > Neotragus > Neotragus pygmaeus. Next base: position 383,757 of record SJYV01056324.1, on the reverse strand, counting down.
TCTTGCTGAAAAGCTTTAATAAAAGGATGTCCATGTTATTCCGATGATTTAAGTGTGGCCTTGCTGGAAAGCAGAGAGCCACGGAAGATAACCTCTCAATGTCCTTCTCAATCCAGACATGCTTTACAGAGCTATTTACTCTCTGCAGGTCAGTTGTCAGTGTGAATAAACCTGGAACTCCTGTTGATCACAAAATGAGTTTCACATATGGACAATATGAGGCGATGCAGAAATTACCTTTTTAGTACTGAATCCATATTAAGATTTCAGTTTATAAACATTTAAACCTAGAGCTGTTTCTTCATTACCCAAGTCATTTTACTTCATTGTATGTGATAAAATTCATAGTTGCACATACAGATCCTTCTTGGCCTAAGTTCAAAACCTGCTCACTAGTACCACTTAACACTTGTTAAATCGAATATTAGCTGTCTCTTCTTTGATACAAGTATAATCCCAATGTTGATTGATCTCAATGTGCTACTATAAACCCATGCAAAAAATATTTCTTAAAAGCAGAATATGGAATGTTTTACATGAAGTATGCAAAATCTTTGTATGCCTACAGAAAAGTATAAGAATTAAAAAGTGATCAAATTTGGAATATGTGAAAAGAATCAGTGAATTAACTATCTCATGCTCATGGCCAGCCATGTCTAACTCTTTGCAACCCCATGGACTGCAGCCTACCAGGCTCCTTTGTCCATGGAATTCTCCAGGCAGGAATACTGGAGTGGGTTGCTATTTCCTATTCCAGGGAATATTCCTGACCCAGAGATAGAACCTGTGTTTTGTGCCTTGGCAAAATTCTTAACCACTGTGCCACCTGGGAAGTTGAATTAACTATCTAGTGACTGAGCAGAGTTTCTCTCTGCAATAAAGACTTGCAATTTATGGAGGAAAAACAATGTTAGGGACAACAGTGGAAAGCAAGCACATTTTCTTGTCTACAACATCACTTATTTTCCTTATAATGGTAACATTTAGTTTATAATGTTACAGCAGCTTGTACCTTAAACTTTTAAATTAACCTGGTTTACAAGGTATAAATATAGACTAAATAGGACAGACATATTAACACTGTGTCAAATGAGTTCACATGTATCATTTTAAAGTTATAAGTCTAAGCTTTTACTACCTACATATTGATTTAGATAATTTAAAGCATTGGATAATTGCATATACCAATGCCCATGCTAACAATAATTGCTGAGTAATATAATTCAAAATGCTTATAAAATCTGACTCAGACTCAGTGTCAGCTATTAAGGCCACCTTGAACAAAGCACACTTCATTTTTATTGCCACCAACAGAGGAAGGCATTAGGTTTTATTAGTTCAAATGGACACATCAATATTTATTTTAAAAGAGATTCACTATTGCCAAGCATTTCTTTGGAAAAGATACCAGAGACAAAGAAATTGGAGATTTTATTGCTTAGACTATCTTTTGTTAATCATTTTGTTTTATTTATGTTACATTTTAAGTTCCTTATTTTTAAAATGTTAATGAAATAGGAAATTGTCAGGAGTACAGATAGGAAAGTATTGAACAAACCCCAAAGCCAATAATCAACTTGTTTGAAAGTCAGTAGAAACATGACATTATTACTGCTCTTAGAGTAAATAGTATTTTTAAGAGATAATTAAACTTGAGAAATACACCTTAACAAACAGCTAGAATTACCTTTAGGGCAACTGTTTTGTGTATCTACTTAATAGCGCAGAGGTTAAGGCTTGAAGCTCTGCTGAGAGGCCCTTGTAAATTCTATTATCTCTTTCTATGGTTTTTAGACAAGTAATCTCGCTAAACCTCAATTTCACCATCTCTATAAAAATACAAACTATATCTATTTGTATTATTTCCAGGGACAAATGATTTAAAAACCTTAGGACCAGGACTGGCATAAATAGGCACTCAATCAATAGCAGGTCTGTTAATAGAAACTTAGTGAAAATAACTTTTCCATCCCTTTCCAGGAATAAAATATCTAACAGGTTTAAAGTTGAGCATGAACTTGAGAACAAAAGTCTTCCTAGGAAATATAAGCTACATATGACATATTATAAGAGTATTTCACTTAAAATATCCTCTTTATACTGATTTGTATGTGTAGAGGAAATTCTGTATCTGAAAATGCTTATAATCAAGTAAAGGAGATAAAATATGCTCCAAAAGCAAGCACAAAACAATATGCAAGCCACTCAGTATTACACTCTAAGGCACTCTGTCTGTTTTGATCATTATCTTGATTTATTCTTATTCCTGAGTAAGAGATATGGCAAAGCCATCTACTCTTTATTACTGATTTTGATCTCTCCTACCTGTTTTAAGACCTTGCTTCATAACAGCCCCTTCTTTCCTTCCCTTAATACTTTCTCCTCTAATCTAGAACCCTGAGAAGTTCCTACTATTCTTTTTTTTTAATTTATTTATTTTTTAAATTTTACTTTACAATACTCTATTGGCTTTGCCATACATCGACATGAATCCACCACAGGTGTACACAAGCTCCCAATCCTGAATCCCCCTCCCACCTCCCACCACACAACGTCTCTCTGGATCATCCCCGTGCACCAGCACCAAGCATCCTGCATCCTGNGCCCATGCTAACAATAATTGCTGAGTAATATAATTCAAAATGCTTATAAAATCTGACTCAGACTCAGTGTCAGCTATTAAGGCCACCTTGAACAAAGCACACTTCATTTTTATTGCCACCAACAGAGGAAGGCATTAGGTTTTATTAGTTCAAATGGACACATCAATATTTATTTTAAAAGAGATTCACTATTGCCAAGCATTTCTTTGGAAAAGATACCAGAGACAAAGAAATTGGAGATTTTATTGCTTAGACTATCTTTTGTTAATCATTTTGTTTTATTTATGTTACATTTTAAGTTCCTTATTTTTAAAATGTTAATGAAATAGGAAATTGTCAGGAGTACAGATAGGAAAGTATTGAACAAACCCCAAAGCCAATAATCAACTTGTTTGAAAGTCAGTAGAAACATGACATTATTACTGCTCTTAGAGTAAATAGTATTTTTAAGAGATAATTAAACTTGAGAAATACACCTTAACAAACAGCTAGAATTACCTTTAGGGCAACTGTTTTGTGTATCTACTTAATAGCGCAGAGGTTAAGGCTTGAAGCTCTGCTGAGAGGCCCTTGTAAATTCTATTATCTCTTTCTATGGTTTTTAGACAAGTAATCTCGCTAAACCTCAATTTCACCATCTCTATAAAAATACAAACTATATCTATTTGTATTATTTCCAGGGACAAATGATTTAAAAACCTTAGGACCAGGACTGGCATAAATAGGCACTCAATCAATAGCAGGTCTGTTAATAGAAACTTAGTGAAAATAACTTTTCCATCCCTTTCCAGGAATAAAATATCTAACAGGTTTAAAGTTGAGCATGAACTTGAGAACAAAAGTCTTCCTAGGAAATATAAGCTACATATGACATATTATAAGAGTATTTCACTTAAAATATCCTCTTTATACTGATTTGTATGTGTAGAGGAAATTCTGTATCTGAAAATGCTTATAATCAAGTAAAGGAGATAAAATATGCTCCAAAAGCAAGCACAAAACAATATGCAAGCCACTCAGTATTACACTCTAAGGCACTCTGTCTGTTTTGATCATTATCTTGATTTATTCTTATTCCTGAGTAAGAGATATGGCAAAGCCATCTACTCTTTATTACTGATTTTGATCTCTCCTACCTGTTTTAAGACCTTGCTTCATAACAGCCCCTTCTTTCCTTCCCTTAATACTTTCTCCTCTAATCTAGAACCCTGAGAAGTTCCTACTATTCTTTTTTTTTAATTTATTTATTTTTTAAATTTTACTTTACAATACTCTATTGGCTTTGCCATACATCGACATGAATCCACCACAGGTGTACACAAGCTCCCAATCCTGAATCCCCCTCCCACCTCCCACCACACAACGTCTCTCTGGATCATCCCCGTGCACCAGCACCAAGCATCCTGCATCCTGCATCGAGCATAGACCGGCGCCTTGTTTCTTACATAATAGTATATATGCTTCAGTGCCATTCTCCCAAATCATCCCGCCCTCTCCTACTACTATTCTTACTAAACTACAAACCTCCTTTCATATTTGGAAATTTTCTTGCCATTTTATTTAGATAAAGATCCAAAAAAAGTCAAGCCTCTGCTCTGTAATTTTTCCTTGTCTCACTGCCAGCTTTCTTGAAAGGGCATACTACACCTGTGTCCTGTGATTCTTCACTGCCAAGTCAGTGTTGAGTTGGGTGTATTATGGCTTCTGCCACACCCACTTTCCTGAAACTGCTCACTCAAAGGTTACCAACTGCTTCCACAAGATTGCAAAATCCAATGGCCTCTTTTGCCTCTGATTCCGGGTCAACATTTGACATTCTTCATCCTGATTCTCCACTTGGAGATATTATTTCCTTGACTTCCCCAGCCCAATATGTTCATTTATGTTCACAGCAAATAATGCACTGACTGCTGTTCATTTATCAGGCAGAGGCTAAAAGAGTGAATATGGAAGGCACAGGCCTTGATAGAAAAAAAGAAATGGCAAACACAAAATCAGACACACGCATGTGAAGATTTCTCAGGTAATAAGGGCTTGAAGGAAAAAATGCTCAATAAAAGATAATGCAAAATGGAAGAGGGTTAGTAAGTATGAAGATCTGAGGGCCTGGATCAGTTTTCTAGAGCTGCTGTACCATAGTGACATAGACCAGGTGGCTTAACCAAAGTGTATTCTCTCACCGCTCTAGGGGCTAGAAGTCTGAAAACAATATGTTGGCAGGGCCATGTTCACTCTGACGGATGTACAGAGGCATTCTATCTTACCTCTTTTAGCTTCTTGTGCTTCTTGTCAATTCTTGGAATTTGGGGCTTGCTGGTGCAATGCTCCATTGTCATACACCATTATCTTCTCCCATATATCCCTACATTCTCTTCCATCATTCCTCCATGCATGTTGATCTTTGTGTCTAAATTTCCCCTTCTTATAAAGCCATCAATACAGTTGAACCAAGGCCCACTCTAAAGATCTCACTTTAACTTGGGTACTTCTGTAAGAAAAAATCTATTTCCAAATGAGGTCACACTCATGGTAACAGAAGTTAGAATTTTAACATAACTTTCTGGGGAATACAATTAAACTCATAGCTGAGTCACTGAGGATATGGCAATTACAAAGGAAAATAAGGAGCAGCGATATCGATAGCAAGTTCAGTTCAGTTGCTCAGTCGTGTCTGACTCTTTGTGACCCCATTGACTGCAGCACGCCAGGCCTCCCTGTCCATCACCAAGTCCCAGAGTTTACTCAAACTCATGTCCATTGAGTCAATGATGCCATCCAGCCATCTCATCCTCTGTCGTCTCCTTCTCCTCCTGCTTTCAATCTTTCCCAGCATCACGGTCTTTTCAAATGAGTCAGTTCTTTTTATCAGGTGGCCAAAGGATTGGAGATATTCAGCTTCAGCACCTGTCCTTCCAATGAATAGTCAAGACTGATTTCCTTTAGGATGGACTGGTTGGATCACCTTGCAGTCCAAGGGACTCTCAAGTGTCTCCTCCAACACCACAGTTAAAAAAACATCAATTCTTTGGCACTCAGTTTTGCAAGAGGGATGGAAATATTTATTGTAGACAGAGGGAGCAGTCTACAGAAACCCTTTAGAGAAGCAGTTTGTCCCCAAATTATTGTCAGACACAAGAACAGTAGCTCTAGGTTTTAACCCAAGCCATTGTTGAGAGTATATCTGTAATATAGAGCCAGGCACTTCAAAGCTCGCTCTGCCATGATAGCTCAGACAGTAAAGAGGCTGCCTGCAAGCAGGAGACCTGAGCTGGATCCCTAGGTCAGGAAGATTTCTTGGAGAAGGGAATGACAATCTACTCCAATATTCTTGCCTGGACAGAGGAGTGTGGTGGGCTATAGTCAATAGGGTCACAAAGAGTTGGACATGACTGAGTGACTTTCACTTCCCCTCAGAGCTAGGGAGACACGCTTTGACTTCTATCTCTCATGCCTTGTTCTAATCTGGGGTGGCATGTTTTAAAAGACAGTTGGAGAAGAGGCCTTTGGAGGCACCTAGGGTATTTTCATGGAGAATGAAATGGCAATGCACTCCAGTATTCCTGCCTGGGAAATTCCATGTACAGAGGAGTCTGGCAGGCTACAGACCATGGGGTCACAAAAGAGTTGGATATGATTGAGTGAGCAGAGGGCAGGGCATTAACAACTATTCTTCCCAAATGGCACTAGTAGTAAAGAATCTGCCTATTGATGCCAGAGAAATAGACACTGGTTAGATTCCTGGATTGGGAAGATACTCTAGAGGAGGGCATGGCAAACCACTCCAGTATTCTTTCCTGGAGAATTCCATGGACAGAGGAGCCTGGCGGACTACAGTCCATGGGGTCGTAAAGAGTTAGACACAAGTGAGGGTCTGAGCACATATAAAATTTTGGTGTCTTTATGTTCATATTTCTGTTTACTTAAAAAGGCCTGCATGGTGTGTAGAAACATGGAAGAGTTGTTCCAGTTTAATTGAAAAAAAAGTGGCTGCAATTCTTTACCCTTTTCTGAGCCCATGCCCTTTGAAATAGAACTTCACATCTCTTTATGTCAAGAGTTGGAGTTAATGTCCCCTTCCTTTAACCAGGGCTGGTCTTGTAACTTACTTTGTTTTAATATGCCAGTCCTAGCCTCAAGAGGCATCGCACACCTCTGTCCCCTCTTTTTGAATCGTGTGATTGGCATATTAAGCATCTCAGGCTAACCTGCTGTAGCAGGAGAGGCCATGTGTGAGTGACCTGTGGCTTCCCAGCCATCAGCCAGCCGATACCCAGAAGCAAAGTTAGCCAGCTAACTCACAGCTGGACACAGAAGCTTGTAAAACCAACAGAGAGCAGGAGGGAGGGCTCAGCGGAGCTCAGCTTAAATGAACAACCCACACAATAGTGAGCCAAATAAATGGTTGTTATTTTAAGCCACAAAATTTGGGGGATAGTTTCATAACAATGGTGAACAGAAAGAGGCATATCCTCAAGTAATAACACTGGACATATCTAGGCAGTAGAAATACAGATCTGTGACTTTTAATACCATTTTCTGATTTACTGTGTTTTCTAAATTATTCCAGAAATAATGTATTTTTTTAACAAAAAGGAAATAATCTATTTGCTACTAAAATCAAATTGATTGATATGCATCATAATATACATGATTTTTAAAATTACGAGCTGTGTGAACTTAAGTAAGATTTTTCTATGAACTTCATTTTTCTGATTTGACTTATACGCATGACTTATAAACATCCACTTTATTGGGCTGCTGTAAATATTGACTGCATAAATCAGCCAATGATTATTTGGAGTACAGTGTATCTGTAACTTTTTTACATCCCCTTGATAGAATTTAATAATAGATTCAACTCCCTTTCCTCATCACCTGGGACAACGCCTGCATGTNGAACTTAAGTAAGATTTTTCTATGAACTTCATTTTTCTGATTTGACTTATACGCATGACTTATAAACATCCACTTTATTGGGCTGCTGTAAATATTGACTGCATAAATCAGCCAATGATTATTTGGAGTACAGTGTATCTGTAACTTTTTTACATCCCCTTGATAGAATTTAATAATAGATTCAACTCCCTTTCCTCATCACCTGGGACAACGCCTGCATGTGATGAGGTGTCAATTGTTTGTTGAATGAATTAATAAATGAATGACTGAATCAAGGAGAAATAATATTGAAGGTCAATTTTTAGTTGACCCAATGTTACTATTCTGTCACAATTATTCTACACTATGGTAGAAACTTCCCAAGTGGCTCAGTGATAAAGAATCTACCTACCAATGCAGGAGACATGGGTTTGATCCCTGAGTTGGGAAGATCCCCTCAAGGAGTAAATGGCAAACCACTCTAGTAATCTTGCCTGAAAATTCTAAGGACAGAGGAGCCTGGCAGGTTACAGTCCATGGGGGTCACAAAGAGTCAGAAATGATGGAGCATGCATGCACAGCTACATGGTAGAACTCACCCAATATATATTGTGACTAAAACAAAGTAAGGAAATGTGAGACGTTAAGGATAATCACAAGTTCTTTGCCCTTTCTCCCTAATTGAGAGCTGGAGTCCAATTCTTCTTTCCTAAATTTACATTGGCCTTGATGATTTGCTTGACCAATAGAACAGATCAAAAGTGATATTTTAGGATTTCAAGGCTAAGTTATGAGATGCCTTCAACTTCTGCTGCACCTCTTTCTGCACTGGAGAATCTCTGAGCTGCCATATAGGAAGCCTGAGAGTGCTACCCTGAAGATACCACTTATGGGCTTTCTGATGGATAGGCCTTGCTGAGCTCAGGCTTTAGGTATCATTGCAAAAGCACTATGTATATAAAGGACACCTCTTAAATCCCCTCGAACAGTACATTTGTCAGCTGGATATCAACAAACAAAGCCATTGACACCATTTGGAACAGAAAACTCATTGAAATGAGTTCCACCCCAAATTCCTGACCCAGATTATTTGCTAATAAAAATTATTATTTTCATTTTATTTTATTGACTCCTATGTTTAGCCACAGAGTTTCCAAATAATCTCTTATACAGCAACACACAACCAGGAATAGGTAAAAAATATTTCCAAAAAGAATAACTGGCTCCAATCTTATGTAGTAATTGAAAATGTAAAACCACGTTTTGTTTAAACCACTAAAAAACTGAAATTAAGTCAGTTCTAAACTCCCTAATGGCTATATTTAAAATGTATAACCAACAAGAACCTACTGTATAGCACCAGTAACTCTATTCAATATTATATAACAACTTCATCGGGAAAAGAATTTGAAAAACAACAGACACATGTATATGTATGTGTAACTGAATCAGTTGGTTGTTCACCTGAAACTAATACAATATTGTTAACCAAATATACTCCAATAGCAAATAAAAAGCTGGAAAAAAAAAAAAACAAACCTGAACTAATTTTAGGATATGTGCCTTATTTCCAAAAAGAACTGTAGCCAGTCCAAGCAAGGCAATAGAGTATTGTAAAGTAAAATTTAAAAAAAATAAATAAATTAAAAAAAAATCTCTAACTTATGGTCCCTCACTTTAGGTATACTATAGTCATTCACACGGCATGGGTTGCTCACAGAATGATGCGCAGTGCTGACATGTGAGAAGTCTTACAGAGCACAGCGTAGTCCATATGGAAACGTCAGCTTGCAGGGCATTTAGAAGGCTTACTGGAAGGACACAGGGGTTAATCAATATTTTCACAGGGGCCTAGAAGTTTTAATCACCAAATAGGATAACAAAACCTAATCCCGAATAGAGCCTATTTTCATATTGTTTTTGCCTATCACATGCCAGATCCAGAAAACTGCAGTTGAACATAGTCACTGAATGAAGCCAATAGCTGTCTCCTACTATTTGAGAAAGAAATATGGAGAAAAACATGTTTCAAGTTTGTGGATCATGCATTAAAGATCATATGCATTCAGAAAATTTATTGGAAAGCGTAAGCGACAGATTTGTAATTGGCTACATAAACAAATAACTGCAAAAACAAATTGACCAGCAAAGGCCAATATTAACTGGCTATGAGCTGCAGAGAGGCTACAGAAAATGCTATTGCTCTTTTTTCTCTTGAAGATATATTAATTCAAGGTTCAGGCTGCTATCACTCAATTATCTAACCATCTAATGCATCTGACCTTCTTCATTTCAAAATAGCATGCCATACATGTCCTAGTTCTCATATAACAAACTCAGAATCTCACTCCTAATCTTTCCTTCTTATTAATGTTTCCTGTTAGAAATGAAAGAGACATACAAATACATGAAACTGAATCAAATATCTTCGTGACATAAATACACAAGTGAAAAATGGTCTGGGAACAAAGCTACATAATAAAAATGAGACACACAGAGATATTTTCTGGAGTTGAACAGACTCTCCCCACAGATGATATCATCTTTTTCTAAATCCTTTTCTTTTTGGACATAAAAGGTCATATATCTTATGATTGGTGCAGGAAATTTTTAATCTCCATGTCAAAATGGCACAGAGGTTAAAAGCTAGCTAGAAAATGAGGAAAAGACTATAAAAGAGACAACGAAAGTTTTCAACATTTTCTAAATAGTGCAGTGGGACTGAAGTGAGTATTTTAAAGAAAAGTAGTCAAAATACTCTGCTTGAAGCATGAGAAATATCCCAAATGTAATTAACACAGACTATGGTACACATCTTCAGAAATGTTTACTACCTACCATATTTCAGAGATGCTTGGGGTGCATTTTAAACAACTGGAAATTGGTAGAGAGTTATAGAGCTCAAACCTCCCATCATGTGCATGCGTGCTCTAATAGCTCATTCAGGTCCAACTCTTTGCTACTGCATAGACTTTAGCCTTCCAGGCACCTCTATCCATGGAATTATCCAGGCAAGAATACTGGAGCAGGTTGTCATTTCCTCTCCCAGGGGATCTACTTGACCCAGGGATCAAACTTGCATCTCCTTCATTGGCAGGTATTTTCTTNTTACTGAGGGATTGAGCACACAGCACACACATGCTTCTATATTAAATCCTGTGGCATCTGAAGTTTTCAGTGATTTAGTTTGAACATATTTTTCTGGCTTTCCTTCTGTGAAATCTCTGCTTCAGTCAACATATATTATCTGTTGCTTCTCACACACATCTGGAGGGCTTCATTGCTTGGGCCTTTCCTCAAGTGTTCTCTCTGCCTTATAAACCTTCTTCCACTTGTGGAATTCTGGTTGGTGTTTTAAAATCTAGTTTTTTCAACTCTATCTTTAAAGCTTTACCTTATCTAAAACTTTTTCTTTCTGTTTGACCTGTGTGACCATAGAAGGATTCATAGAAATGAAAAACAAATAAGAAAGGCAAGAAATTCTATTTCTATTCTTGGTTCAACTAATTATATGAGGTTAAATAAAACTCTTAATGTCTATAATTAATAATAATTATCCAGCTTATCATTAAGTTCTATTTTGAGCTTCAGTAGACTTAAGATGCTTGAATTTATAACATGAAAATAAACATCTTGGAAAATTTTAGCATTTTAGAAACTAAAATTTGTTTTATAATTAAAATTTGCTTAAATTCATTGTTATGACTTCTTGTTTTCCTCGCATAAAAACAGAGACAAATGCAGTACCCATCTCCTAGTGGTAAATGAAATGTTATGCAAAATGCTGATCACAGGACCTGGCATTTAGGAAGAGCCCAGTGTTTATCACAGTGGCTTTCTCTGATTTTTGATTCACATTTCCCCATGATTTACGTATGGCCAGGTTTTTTCAGCCTTTTTTAGGCTATGTGTTTGAGTCTGAATAGTTTCGATTGCTATGTCTTCAAATGTGTCAGTCTTTTTTCTGCTACGTCTAATATGCTTTAGTCCCCATCCAGTGTATTTTTAATTTTAGGTATTTTAGTTGTTCATCTTTAGAGTTTTCATTTGCCTCCATTTCTCTCATTTTAGTCACGTGTTTCTTCTCATTCTAGACTGTGTGGAACATATTCATATATGTTTTAACTGTCTGCTATTTCTTATCACAGCTGTTTTACAGAATATTATGCTAAGAATTATTTGTGATATGAATATTCTAAATTAAATAATTGGTGAAATGACTAGTGGAATGTCTGAATGATTGATTTGACANGAACATATTCATATATGTTTTAACTGTCTGCTATTTCTTATCACAGCTGTTTTACAGAATATTATGCTAAGAATTATTTGTGATATGAATATTCTAAATTAAATAATTGGTGAAATGACTAGTGGAATGTCTGAATGATTGATTTGACATGATCTTACCCTTCATTAAGCTGAGTTCCTTTCTTTAAGTTCCTGTTGCAGAAACAAATATATGACCACCTGAAACAAACTACAGTATACAGGAGAAGCTAGAGAGACACATGTTTGGAAGTGACTAAAAAAGAAAATACCAAGATAGATGTTAAAGTTTACCAGTTCACAAAATACCTTATGTGTCCTATTTCAGTAATATCCAAAAGTGAAATAGGAGAGGTACTGATTTTCTGGAGGTAAGAAATTAAACTTGAGAAAACTTTAGTTTTTCTACTGACTGTCATTACAAATTAAATTTGAGTATATGGTTTTTGAGGTTTTGACTCTTGATGAAAGTGAAAGTGGAGAGTAAAAAGTTGGCTTAAAGCTGAACATTCAGAAAACAAAGATTATGGCATCTAGTGCCATGACTTCATGGGAAATAGATGGGGAAACAGTGGAAACAGTGTCAGATTTTATTTTGGGGGGCTCCANATGAAACTGAAAGAGGAGAGTGAAAAGTTGGCTTAAAGCTCAACATTCAGAAAACTAAGATCATGGCATCTGGTCCCATCACTTCCTGACAAATAAATGGGGATACAATGGAACCAGTGAGAAACCCCATTTTGAGGGGCTCCAAAAACACAGCAGATGGTGACTGCAGCCATGGAATTAAAACACTCTTGCCCCTTGGAAGGAAAGTTATGACCAACCTAGCTAGCATATTAAAAAGCAGAGACATTACTTGCCAACAAGGATCTATCTCGTTAAAACTATGGGTTTTCCAGTAGTCATGTATGGATGCGAGAGTTGGACTATAAAGAAAGCTGAGTGCTGAAGAATTGATGCTTTTGAACTGTGGTGTTGGAGAAGACTCTAGAGAGTACCTTGGACTGCAAGGAGATCCAACCACTCCACCCTAAAGGAAATCAGTCCTGAATATTCAATGGAAGGATTGATGCTGAAGCTGAAACTCCAATACTTTGGCTACCTGATGTGAAGAACTAACAACTGGAAAAGATCCTGATGCTGGGAAAGATTGAAGGTGGGGAGAGAAGGGGATGACAGAGGATGAGATGGTTGGATAGCATCACCGACTGGATGCACATGAATTTGAGTAAGCTCCACGAGTTGGTGATTTACAGGGAGGCCTGGCGTGCTTCAGTTCATAGGGTGGCAAAGTGTCAGGCATGACTGAGTGACTGAGCAGACATACATTATTACTACAACTACTTATTTACCACTGAAAACTAAATAAAATGTTGTCTATACTTAACTCCTGTGCAGGCATAGAAAACTTTTCTATATATACTTCATATATACTAACTCAAAAGTCACAAGAAATCTGCATGTTGGTTTTACAGGAAAGAAAACTACTCATATAGCTCCATATGTTTACATGATTTGTCCAGGCCATATGGTTATTAAGCTCCTAAACCACTATTCATAGCTAGGTTTATCTTTTTATTAATAATCTTTTTACTTGTGTTGCATATGATGTTCTTAATTATTTCAAATGTCTTAATTCTTTCAGCATAAAATCCTCATATATATACTATAGAAATAACAGCCCAGTGGCACCAGTTTTAAAGAAGCTGCCTGCGAATACAGGAGACTAAGAGACCCAGGGTTGGATCCCTGGGTCTGGAAGATCTCCTGAAGGAAGGCATGGCAACCCCCTCAGTATTCTTGCCTGAAGAACCCCATGAACAGAGAAGCCTGGTGGACTACAGTCCATAGCATAGCAGAGTTGGACACAACTGAAGTGATTAAGCACACACACACACCCCTGTACCCAGGAATCTGACATTTCATGAGTAAATCCAAGCCACAAACAAATACGTGGTAAAGGAAAAAGAGATTACAAACTGTAATAATGGCTATAAGGGAAATAAAAATATTAGATATTAAAAAGAACAAGGTATGCTATTTCAGGTAGCACTGTCAGAGCAATTCCAGAAAGCTGACATTTCTAGAGCCCTAAAGGATGTCCAGTTGTTGTATATGTGGAAAATAGAGAAGGTGCACTTCAGGCAGGAGTGTCAGGAGCAACGACAGGAAAAGGTCAACCTCTGCCAGGAGCTGAAGGATATGAAGTGAGGTAGACAGATAGGACGGTGGGGGTGGCTAAAGAATGCGTCACATGCTGCGATGTATCGTAGAATGCAGGGTCTTGTACTGAGGTCAGACACTTTTCTTCTCTGTGATACAGCAAACCACGGAAAGTTTTGAAACAGTTGAGTTGTGTGATCTCATTTATATTTTTAAAATATTTTATTTCCTCTATTCAGTGAGTGGATTGGTGAAGAGTGAAAGCAAACTCAGGAGGACCTTTTAGGAAACTGTTGTGTAGAAGCAGGGAAGACATGATAGTGCCCTAAATAAAACAGCCGAACTTGATGTAGAGAAAATATTAGATTCTACAACTGGGGAGAGGACTAACAGCATCTGCTTTTAGATTTGCTAGGAGGAGGAGGGACAGTGAGAGAAAGTGAGGGTCCAAAGGTGCGGTCAAAGTTTCTACCTGAGAAAGTGGGTGGTGGTACCATTTGATTAGAGGGAAAGGATTCAGGAGGCACAGATTTGGGATGAATAAAGAATTTCCTTGGATATTTTAAGTGTTAGGTTCTTTGTTTGGTGACACCAAATTAGGCAATAGGATATGTGTGACTGGAGCACAAAGAAAAATCCTTCTGCATAACAGGACAAAGTCAGAATCAGCAAAACTGATTTTGGTTCAACAAGTTCTTGTTGAAAGATCCTTTTACACGAGGTACTCTGCAAGGAATTACTTTAAAGCAGATACCATTGTGTGTGTGTGTAAGTGTGTGTGTGTGTTGGAAGTGGATAGATATTATTATGGATGCTAAAGAGAGGAAAAAGTATTCTGTGGGCTGATTAATTCTCAGGGGCATTGGCAATAATGGGATAATTCACTCACAAAGTGCACTTGATCTGAATTTTGATGAATGAATAATTTGGGGGTGGAGGTACATATAGAAAAGAGTGATATGGACATTCCACTCTGCAGAAGCAACAAATGCAATGCCATGGAATAAATAAATAACTTGCAGATACTTCTATACACCTCTAGCTAAGTCAGATACAAGTCTTATGTTGTGGACAAAGATGGACCTGGCCCCTGTCCTCAGTGTGTTTATAACTGACAAAGCCTTGTATCTAACGACTTATGGTAAGTATAATGTTACCAAAAAAAAAAAAAAACATATGAGGTAACACATGAATATGATATAAAAGTAACTAAGTCAATGTGAAGTGTAGGTATTACATCTTTGAGAAAGTGAGATTTCAACTGAACATCAGAATAACTGCATATTTGCTGTGTTCTCCCACATGCACATGTACACGTGCAGGCGCAAGCACGCACACGCACATGCACGCATGCACACACACACACACAAATACCAGAATATAACCCTGATTAGAATTAGAAGCCCCATGGGAAGGAGAGAAAGGGAGCAAGGCAACAGATGGCAGAAGTGTTCCAAAGAGAGGATAAAGATGTACTAGTATGGAGGCAGCAATGATTGAAGGATGGATCAAAAATGGAAAGATATTTAGGAGTTAGAGTTAATGAGACTTAATGATTGACTGACAGTGGGAGGTGAGGAGGATGGAAAGTCAAGGTGATTTCTGACTGCAGTAGCTCAACAGACGATGATGCCATTCATTAAAATGTGGAACAGCGAGGAAGGAGTGGGTAGGTAGTAGGGGTTGGGAAAGATGATGATTTCAGTTTGAGGCATTTTACACTGTAATGCTTTGGAGGTTGGCAGGTAGTGTGATAAAGTGTTGCCTAAACTGAAGACTCCGTGAAGCTGACGACCACTTCTATGCTGTTTAGTGTTGCATTCCTGGGTGCACGTTTGCAGCTGTCTGACTTTTTGTGATGTCATAGACTCTAGCCTGCCAGACTCCTCTGCCCATGGAATTTTCCAGGCAAGAATACTGGAGTGGGTTGCCATTTCCTTCTCCAGAGGATCTTCTGTACCCAGGGACTGAACCCACATCTCCTCCACATCTCCTGCATCACAGATGGATTCTTTACTGCTGAGGCACTGGGGAAGCCCATAGCTTCTGCTCACTATGTCACTTGATATCTAGTAGGCTATCAAAACTATGTCTTATTAATTCTGAGTGAGCTGTTCTAAATTGTTTTAAGAAGCATTTGGTTTCAAATATCTATCATGAGAATAATGATAACAATACTATTTCCAATTTAAAATATCCCTTGAGTAATGTTTTCAGTGTAAACACAAAAGCTCTGTAAGAAAATTGTCCTTTTGGGGGAAAAAATATGACACAATTGCTATGGTGACTGAGCGACGTTATTTTCTATGGTACTTATTTCAAGGGGCATTCCATGGGACTCCCGGGATCCACTGGTTAAGACTCTGTGCTTCCACTGCAGGGGTCACAGTTTCCATCTTTGATCAGGGAGCTAAGCTCCTACATTCAGTGCATCCAAAGAAAGAAAACGAAAAGCAAAAACCTTAACAAAGAGTATTCCAGCGATCACAGCATGTGATAAAATGAATAGTGTCCTGAGAAAAGTGATGTACCACTTTCCCTTCATGATAAACAATAATGTATAATCTGTTGTTGTTCAGCCACTAAATGATGTCTGACTCTTAGTGCCCCCATGGACTGCAACACTCCAGGCTCCCCTGTCTTTCACTATCTCCCAGCATTTGCTCTAATTTCTGCTCATTGAGTCGGTTATCTAACCATCTCATCCTCTGACGGCCCCCTTCTCCTTTTGCCTTCAACCTTTCCCAGCACCAGGATATTTTCAAATAAGTTGGCTTTTTGCATCTGGTGGCCAAAGTATTGAAGATTCAGTTTCAGTAACAGACTCCCAGTGAACAGTCAGAGTTGATTTCCCTTAGGATTAACTGGTTTGATTTCCTTGCAGTCCCAGAGACTCTCAAGAGTCTTCTCCAACACCACAGTTCGAAGGCATTGATTCTTTGGCACTCAGTCTTCTTGATGGTTCAATTCTGACATCCATACATGACTGCTAGAAGAACCATAGCTTTGACTATATGGACCTTTGTTGGCAAAGTAATGTCTCTGCTTTTAAATAAGGACATGACTTAGCAACAAAACAACAACAATGCAATATGTAATAGACTCTACAAAATCCTATAGTATAAATATCTGCTAAACATTTTTTTTTTCCTGTACTAATTTTGACTCCAGATTTCCTCACCAGTCTCCTTTCTTTCCCAAAGTATCTTGTGAAACTCTTTCTATGAGACATCACAGAGAGATCATGTGAGACTAGATATGTAATGCACAGGTCTATGTTATTGTGTGATTTTCATTCAAGTCTGCTGCAGGGTAAAAAAAAGAATACGGATTTGAAAAGTAACTTCCACATTTGAAATCCATCAAGATCATCATTAAATTCAAATTTCCAAGATTGGTGAATGCTATAGAAAGGGAGGTTTCAAAAGGAAAAGGAAAGCTCTATAAATAGTATCTCTACAATAAGATAAATTGTTTTTTCCTTTTACTACTTTAAAAGATCATACCTTAAACCTTGTTCTGGTAATGATCAAACAAAAGTGTGTGTATTTTCATGAATACCACATTCCAAACATTGCTTGTTGTAGGGCAGATCTTTCACAACAGGGGGTTTTCAAAACTCAAAGTCATACCTTTAGATATAGCACAACAAAGTAGAAATGTGCCAAATTACCCAGAAACAATTTGGATAGCTGGCAAACAGGGCTGCCTGCTGGTTTGTGAACAGTGTAGGTAATTTGCCACTCAACTCTCCTCTTTTTGCCTCAATAAATTGTAGGGTACTTAGAACCCAACTATCGGTTATCCATCTGTCTATATTTCTCTGCTCTGTCAGTGTCTGACAGGAGAAAGGCTTCATCTTGTCTGTCTCCCTCTTACAGCTGGCAGGAAAGATATAAAAGAAATCGGCTGACTTTGGAGGTTGAGGGGGAGGAGGTTTACGATTAGCAGGTAGAACTGAACATCTCCTTAGTCTGCTAGGAGAAAAAGGTGATAAGCCCAAAATAAAAATAGCACAGAACATTAAGAAGAAACTCTAAGTAAATTACTCTACTGCCTCACCAGATGACCCAGCGGGATGATCAAGCCTTGTATTTTCTAATCAACATATTCATAAACAAGATATTCACAAAATGTCATCGACAGCTATTTAGCCCAAACACATCAATACCTCTCACTGCACTACTTCAGCAGTCGTCTTCCATTTAACTGGGACTAAATTCTTCCAAGTGTGTTTAAATTTGAAGAGATAGAATATCCAATGATTCCTAAAAAGACAGGTTATTTTGTACTAAAAATGTAGCTCTTATCTGCTCTTTTTCTCCATATAAGTAAACTACACAGTCAAATATGAGTGTTTATCCTACCCAATCTAACATACTTCTCATTGTCTCCTTCCAAAGGAAAAAAGAACCCATTATGTAATAAAAGACCACTTTCTTATTTTTTTTGTCAATTACCTAAAGCATTTGAGAACTATAGCTGGACATAACAGGCTGTGACCAGTGAGAAAACTACTATACTCACTAGGAATAATACAGATTTTTTTTTTTAAAGAGTGAGCATCTTTATTATTTTGTTTGCAGGATAGGGATGAAGGGTGGAAAAGCAGGACTCTATTCCTTAAAAAAAATGTCCCAAAATCCATTTGCCTCATTCACCTTGCATCTGGATAAATGCTGGGATGTGGAATAATACAGAAATTTGTAGCTATAATTACTTATGCTACCTTTTTATATTCTGAAAAGATTTGGAAACTACGACAAAAGCTAAAATGATGCAATGACAGCAACAGAGAGCATTGAAAATACAGTTTTTCAAATCAAAGGAGCTGGGTTCAAGTTCTAGGTTTAACCTTCATGGAAAGTGAAAGTGAAGTCGCTCAGTTGTGTCCGACTCTTTGTGACCCCATGGACTGTAGCCTACCAAGCTCCTCTGTCCATGGGATTTTCCGTAGGGTATAATTTTGCACAAGGCATTTAACTTTTCTACCCTTGATTGCTCTTTTATAAAATGGGAATAATATAAACATGTTATTGCATAGTTATAAAAATTAAGAGCAACAACAGTGGGTTTTGTTTTTATTAAATTTTGAATATTATTGAAATATATGCATTCCAATTTGGGAACAAGCAATTAGGTTAAAATATGTGTGTATTTTACATATACATGCATTATATATACATATATGCACACATACACGTATTAAAAGCAAAAACACCAAAAGACAAGTGTTTTTGTCTCCCCAATGATATAGAGTTCTAAGAAATCTAAAATCTTATTCCCTGTGGATCTATTTTTCATATCTCAAGGAAAGTTCTTCTGACCCTTTTCATATATCTCAATATCTCTCATTCAATGATACTTCCCTGGTGGCTCAAAGGTTAAGGAGTCTACCTGTAATACAGGAGACCTGGGTTCAATCCCTGGGTCAGGACAATCCCTTGGAGAAGGAAACGGCAATCCACTCCAGTATTCTTGCCAGGAAAATCCAATGGATGGAGAAGCCTGGCAGGCTACCGTCCATGGGGCACAGAGACAGACACGACTGGGAGACTTCACTTCTTCACTTCTTCTCATTCAAAGTTTTAAACCAATATAAAAATGTATGATTCTGTGCACTAGTACCTCATGCCTCACTCTAGTGTAGGCGTGATAAAGTTTTACCATAAGCTGTTATAATTTTAGTCTCTATCCAGAAACTATTCCATGAGCAACTTGTGGGCAATAAGATAATTTTATTTATCCTCGTATCCTTGCATCTGGCTGAGTCCCTGGAACATGTGGCCATTTGAAAACGTTTACTATAGTAAAACAATGTAGTAAAAGTGAACTATCCCATATCCAAAGGCTTTATACACTATCTATTCAGATAGGAACCATCTCACCATCATTTCCCTATTAGATACATGGGTTGGGGAGGTGTGGACATGGTGGCAAAGATGGGACTTACATGGAGGGAAAAAAAAATGAAGCTGTGCTGTTGGTTTCCAATTTATCCATCAGGGAATATTCTAGAGATGAAGAAGGAATAAAAAAGAATATATAACACAAAAATCATCTTGGAAAAGCAACAGATGTTGCACAGGACTTAAGGTCTGTATTACTTCCAGAAAGTTTTTTTGACAGGTTACAAGAAAATCAATGCAATTCAAAGGCAGCTACTAAGAATTATACACAAAGAAGAAATAAACATCAATTTTGGGTGAACACAAATTCCACATCTGAGCATATGCACTAACTCTGAGTTTTTATTACAGAGGTATAAAGGAAAAATGAATGGATAAGAGAATTGTCATGTTAGGAAGCATACTAACTCATGAAGATAAACATGTTTTCTTGGCCCTAATTCTAAGATGACTCGGTTATGAAGGCATTAATATATTAGGTTTGGGGTAATAAAAATTCTCAAAGTAAAAGTTTTCAAATAAATACAAACTTATTTCACACAAAGTTTATTTTCATTTTATTGAATGTAGGGGTAAGAGGAAAGTGAAAGAGGAGAGTGGAAAAACTGGCTTAAAACTCAACATTCAAAAAAACTCATCTCACATACTAATAAAGTAATGCTCAAAATTCTCCAAGCCAGGCTGCAGCAATACATGAACCATGAACTTCCTGATGTTCAAGCTGGTTTTAGAAAAGGTAGAGGAACCAGAGATCAAATTGCCAACGTCTGCTGGATCATGGACAAAGCAAGAGAGTTCCAGAAAAACATCTATTTCTGCTTTATTGACTATGCCAAAGCCTTTGACTGTGTGGATCACAATAAACTGTGGAAAATTCAGAGAGAGATGGGAATACCAGACCACCTGACCAGCCTTCTGAGAAACCTGTATGCAGGTCAGGAAGCAGAACTGGACATGGAACAACAGACTGGTTCCAAATAGGAAAANTAGAGGATCCTGCAGTGATTTATGTCAGACTGTTTTGGCTATGTTTTCCTCTAAGGAGTTTTATAATTTCTGGTCTTACATTTAGGTCTTTAATATATTTTGAGTTTATTTTTGTGTATGGTGTTAGAAGGCGTTCTAGTTTCATTCCTTTAAAAGTGTTTGACTAGTTTTCCAGTACCACTTTTTAAAGAAATAATCTTTTCTTCATTGTATATACTTGCTTCCTTTGTCAAAGGTAAAGTGTCCATAGGTGCATGGATATATCTCTGGGCTTTCTATTTTTTCCCATTGATCTATATGTCTGTCTTTGTGCCAGTACTATACTGTTTTGACAACTGTAGCTTTGTAGTGTAGTCTGAAGTCAGGCAGGTTGATTCCTCCAGTTCCGTTCTTCTTTCTCAAGATTTCTTTGACTATTTGAGGTTTTTTATATTTCCATACAAATTGTGAAATTATTTGTTCTAGTTCTGTGAAAAAGAGCATTGGTGGCTTGATAGAGATTGTGCTAAATCTCTAGATTGCTTTGGGTAGTATAATCATTTTCACTATATTGAATCTTCTGATCAATGAACATGATATATTTCTTCATTTATTTGTGACATGATTGATTTCTTTCATCAGTGTTTATAGTTTTCTATATATAGGTCTTTAGTTTCTTTAAGTAGGTATATTCCTAAGTATTTTATTCTTTTTATTGCAATAGTGAATGGAATTGTTTCCTTAATTTCTCTTTCTGTTTTNATTTGTGACATGATTGATTTCTTTCATCAGTGTTTATAGTTTTCTATATATAGGTCTTTAGTTTCTTTAAGTAGGTATATTCCTAAGTATTTTATTCTTTTTATTGCAATAGTGAATGGAATTGTTTCCTTAATTTCTCTTTCTGTTTTCTCAGTGCATAGGAATGCAAGGGATTTCTGTGTTTTTTAAATATTCTGCAACTTTATTATCTTTACTGATTAGCTCTAGTAATTTTCCGATGGTGTCTTTAGGGTTTTCTATGTAGAAGATCATGTCATCTGCAAACAGTGAGAGTTTCACTTCTTTTCCAATCTGGATTCCTTTTATTTATTTTTCTTCTCCGATTGCTGTGGCTAAAACTTCCAAAACTATGTTGAATAGTAGTGGTGAGAGTTGGCGCCCTTGTCTTGTTCTTGACTTTAGAGGAAATGCTTTCAAGTTTCACCATTGAGGATAATGTTTGTTGTGGGTTTGTCATATATGGCTTTTATTATTTTGAGGTTTTTTTCCTTCTATTCCTGCTTTCTGGAGGGTTTTTATCATAAACAGATATTGAACTTTGTCAAAGACTTTCTCTGCATCTAGAGATAATCACGTGGTTTTTATCTTTGAATTTGTTAATGTGGTGTATCACATTGATTGATTTGCAAATATCGAAGAATCCTGCATCCCTGGGATAAAGCCCAATTGGTCATGGTGTATGATCTTTTAAATGTGTTTTTCCATTCTGTTTGCTAGAATTTTGTTGAGGATTTTTGCATCTATGTTCATCAGTCATATTGGCCTGTAGTTTCTGTGTGTGTGTGTGTGTGTGTGTGTAAAGTTTGTCTGGTTTTGGTATTAGGATAACGGTGGCCTCATAGAATGAGTTTGGCAGTTTACCTTTACAATTTTCTGGAAGAGTTTTAATAGGACAGGTGTTAGATATTCTCTAAATTGCTGGTAGAATTCAGCTGTGAAGCCATCTGGTCCTGTTCTTTTGTTTGTTGGAAGATTTTTTATTACAATTTTGAATTCTGTGCTTGTGATGGATCTGTTAAGATTTTCTATTTCTTCCTGGTTTTCTGAAAGGTTTTACTTTTCTAAGAATTTATCCATTTCTTCCAAGTTATCCATTTTATTGTCATATAGTTGCTGATAGCAGTCTCTTATGATCCTTTGTATTTCTGTGTTATCTGTTGAGATTTCTCCATTTCCATTTATAATTTTGCTGATTTGATTTTTCTTCTTTTATTTATTGATGGCTCTGGCNTTCCAAGTTATCCATTTTATTGTCATATAGTTGCTGATAGCAGTCTCTTATGATCCTTTGTATTTCTGTGTTATCTGTTGACATTTCTCCATTTCCATTTATAATTTTGCTGATTTGATTTTTCTTCTTTTATTTATTGATGGCTCTGGCTAATGGTTTGTCTATTTTATTTATCTTTGTGAAGAACTAGCTTTTAGTTTTTTTGATTTTTGCTATAGTCTCCTTTGTTTCTTTTTCAAATATTTCTGCCCTAATTTTTATGATTTATTTCCTTCTACTAACCCTAGGGTTCTTAATTTCTTCTTTTTCTAGTTGCTTTAGGTGTAAAGTTAAGCTATTTATTTGATTTTTCTCTTGTTTCTTGAAATAAGCTTGTATTGCTATGAGCCATCTCCTTAGCACTGCTTTTACTGAATCCCATAGGTTTTGGGTCATTGTGTTTTCATTTTCGCTTGTTTCTATGCATCTTTGATTTCTTTTTTGATTTCTTCTGTGATTTGTTTGTTATTCAGAAGCATTTTGTTTAGCCTCCATATGTTTGTATTTTTATTTTTTTTCCTGTAATTGACATCTAATCTTCCCACATTGTGATCAGAAAAGATGCTTGAAATGACTTCAGTTATTTAAATTTATCAAGACTAGATTTATGGCCCAGGACGTGATCTATCCTGGATAATGTTCTGTGTGCACTTGAGAAAAATATGAAATGCATTGTTTTGGCTGAAATGTCCTATAGATATCAATTAGGTCTAACTGGTCCATTGCATCATATAAAGTTTGTGTTTACTTTGCTAATTTTCTGTTTGACTGACTATCCATAGGTGTGAGTGGAGTATGAAAGTGTCCCACTATTATTGTGTTACTGTTAATTCCCCCTTTCATACTTGTTAGCATTTGCCGTGCATATTGCAGTGCTCCTATGTTGGGTACATATATATTTATAATTGTTATATCTTCTTCTCGGATTGATCCTTTGATAATTATGTTGTGTCCTTCTTTATCTCTTTTCACAGCCTTTATTTCAAAGTCAATTTTATCTGATATGAGTATAACGACTCCTGCTTTCCTTTAGTCCCCATTTTCATGAAATATCTTATTTCAGCCCTTCACTTTCAGTCTGTATATGTCCCTTGTTTTGAGGTGCGTCTCTAGTAGACAGCATATATAGGTATCTTGTTTT
This sequence comes from Neotragus pygmaeus, assembly GCA_006410875.1. NCBI lineage: Eukaryota > Metazoa > Chordata > Mammalia > Artiodactyla > Bovidae > Neotragus > Neotragus pygmaeus. The sequence goes on along the minus strand of SJYV01056324.1, from coordinate 359,775 downwards.
TGTATTTTTCATCCAGTCTTTGTCTTTTGGTTGGGGCATTCGACCCATTTACATTTAAGGTAGATATTGATAAGTATGATCCCATTGCCATTTACTTTGTTGTTTTGCATTTGAGTTTATAAACCTTTTCTTTGTTTCCTGTCTAGAGAAGATCCTTTAGTGTTTATTGAAGAGGTGATTTGGCAGTGCTGAATTCTCTCAGCTTTTGTTTGTCTGTAAAGCTTTTGATTTCTCCTTCATATTTGAATGAGATCCTTGCTGGGTATAGTAATCTGGGTTGTAGGTTTTTCTCTTTCATCATTTTAAGTATGTCCTGCCATTCCCTTCTGACCTGAAGAGTTTCTATTCTAAGATCAGCTGTTATCCTTATTGGAATCCCCTTGTGTGTTATTTGTTGCTTTTCCCTTGCTGCTTTTATAATATTTGTTCTTTGTGTTTGATCTTCATTAATTTGATTAGTATGTGTCTTGGAGTGTTTCACCTTGGGTTTATCCTGTTTGGGGCTCTCTGGGTTTCTTGGACTTGGGTGGCTATTTCCTTTCCCATTTTAGGGAAGTTTTCAACTGTTATCTCCCCAAGTATTTTCTCATGTCCTTTCTTTTTGTCTTCTGAGACTCCTATGATTTGAATGTTGGGGCATTTAACGTTGCCCCAGAGATCTCTGAGGTTGTTCTCATTTCTTTTCATTCTTTTTTCCTCTCTGCATCATTTATTTCCACCATTCTATCTTCCACCTCACTTATCCTAATTGCTGCCTCAGTTATTCTACTGTTGGTTCCCTCCAGAGAGCCTTTGATCTCAGTTCTTGCATTATTCATTATTGATTGACTCTTTTTTATTTCTTCTAGGTCCTTTTTAAACATTTCTTGCATTTCTCAGTCCTCATCTCTAATCTATTTATCTGTAACTCCATTTTGTTTTCAGGATTTTGGATATCTTGACTATCATTATCCTGAATTATTTTTCAGGTAGATTCCCTATCTCCTCCTCTTTTGATTGGTTTGGTGGGCATTTATCATGTTCCTTTATCTGCTGGATATTTCTTACTTTTTCATTTTGTTTAGATTACTCTGTTTGGGGTGGCTTTTCTGTAGGCTGGAAGTTTGTGGTTTCTCTTCATTGTGGAGGTTGCTCCCTGTGGGTGGTGTTGGACTAGTGTCTTTTCAAGATTTTCTGATTAGGGAGGCTTGAGTCTGTGTTCTGTTGGCTGGAGTTGGATCTCTTTTCTCTGGAGTGCAATCAAGTGTCCAGTAATGAGTTTTGGGGTGTCTGTGGGTTTGGTGTGACTTTGAGTAGCCTGTATTTTAATGCTTAGGGCTGTGTTCCTGCATTGCTGGAGAATTGAGGTGGTATGTCTTGCTCTGGAACTTGCTGGCTCTTGGGTGGAGCTTGGTTTCATTGTATGTATGGAGGCTTTTGGATGAGCTCTTGTCAATTAATGTTCCCTGTAGTCAGGAGTTTTCTGCTATTCTTAAGTTTTGAATTTAAGCCGCCTGCCTCTGGCTTTCAGTCTTAGTCTTACAGTAGCCTTAAGACTTCTCCATCTATATAGCACAGATGATAAAACATCTAGGTTAATGGTGAAAAGGTTCTCCATAGTGAGGGACACCCAGAGAGGTTCACAAAGTTACATCAAAAAGAGAAGAGGAAGATGGAAGATAGAGATGACCAGGAGGAGATGAGGGAGAAACAAAAGGGGAGAGACCAATCTAGTCAGTAATCACACCCCTAAGTAAAAATGGGTACTGAAGATTAAAGGTACAAAATTGATAACAAATATCAAAAAGCAAAGATTTAAAATCTAGAGTAGAGGTAAGACTCGCAAAAATACAATTTTAAAACTACAAAGCAGAATCAATCACAAAAATTATAAAATATATATATATTAAATTTGCTTTTAAAATAGAGTCCATTTTTTTGCAAGGTAATAGTAGGTTATAAAAATGAAAATTAAAGGAGTAATAAAGAACTTAATTAAAAATTATAATAGTAAAAAAATATCTAGGAATTTCTCTGGATCTGTTGAGGGCAGTGTGGGATCAGTTTAGTTTCAGATAGTTTCTTGTTACAGCTTATACTTCTTCTCAAGGTCCATAGGCCCCTTCCAATGCTTAGTCAATGCTAACTACAGGGTTTTAATCTGTTGTACCTGTCACTTCCAGAGCGGTCCCCTCTTCTTTGTTTATGTTGGCTTCCTCTGTTTGCAAGTCTCTTCAGTGTCTAATTTCTGTCCTGACACAAGGGGCAAAGGTGGTCACTTATTTAGGCTCATTTTTTCAGTTGTACTGTGGAAAGGGAGGAACACTGGAAACAAATATCACTGGCATGTGTGGGGAGTGCTCGCAGTGTATGGACCACACTGAGTTTGCCCCATCCTACTGTAGTATGTGCTTTCACAGTCTACACTGCCCAGTCTCCAGGTTTCTCTGCAGGGGTACTGTCCAAAGTGGGCCCTGCATTTCATGCACTTTGCAGGTGTAAGCTGCTCAGGTTCATGTTCTTGGTACTCCACAAAGGCACAGACTTAGTTGGGTGTGCTTTTTGTGCCCTTCCCAGGTCCGAGCAGCTGAGGCAACAAGGTGCCTGGTGAGCACACTGTCTCAGGTGGCCTGTGCATCTTAATTACCTACCTGGTCTCAGGCATTCAGTTTCCTGAGAGCAGCTTCTCAAGTGTGCTGTGTGTCTGCCCTGGGGAGCCGATTTCAAGGCTGTGACTCTCCTGGTAGATGTCAACCATCCAGGATCCCAGGAAGACTTGGTTAGCAACTGGAGCCTGCTCACAGTTTGGTAAAGGATGCCATCTCTGGGGTCGAGATTGCCCCTTGCTTTTGTATCTGGCTTTGCCCACCTCCCTCTCTACCTCCAGTGGGGGCAGGGGCTAGTCCACCGCCAGCTATCTCTCCTTTTGTATTTTCTCAATCCTTTGTTCTGTGAGTGGGCCAGGCTCTTCCTTACGTTAGAGCTTTTTGTAGGAAAGTTCTCTCTCTCTCTTTTTTCCTCTCTCTCTGGCTATTCCACAGTTTGGGTTGCTATCTCACATTAGCTCCCTCAGAATCTCTTCAGGGCATTCAGACTTGGTCCTTACCCTAAGCATGAAACCTGTGACTCCCTGCCCAGCCTCCTTTCACTGGTTGTGGACGTGAGCACCTGGGATACTTCTCCACTGGAAGTTGCAGTTAGGCGAGTAGTCTGTATTCTCCCCCGCCCCCAGTTATGTTGCATTCTTTCAGAATTTTCCACAGTTTATTGTGATCCACACATCAAAGTCAAAGGCTTTGGCATAGTCAATAAAGCAGAAATTGATGTTTTTCTGGAACTCCCTTGCTTTTTCGATGATCCAATGGATGTTGGCAATTTGATTTCTGGTTCCTCTGCCTTTTCTAAATCAAGCTTGAACACCTGGAATCTCACAGTGCACATATTGTTGAAACCCTGGATTGGAGAATTTTGAGCATTACTTTACTAGCATGTGACATGAGTGCAATTGTGAGGTATTTTGAGCACAATTTGACATTGCCTTTCTTAGAGATTGGAATGAAACCTGACCTTTTCCAGTCCTATGCTGAATTTTTAAAATTTGCTGACATATTGAGTGCAGCACTTTCACAGCATCATGTTTCAGGATTTGAAATGGCTCAACTGAAATTCCATCACCTCCACTAGCTTTGTTACTAGTGATGCTTCCTAAAGCCCACTTGACTTCATATTCCAGGATGTCTGGCTCTAGGTGATTGATCTCACCATTGTGATTATCTGGGTCATGAAGATCTTTTTTTGTACAGTTCTTCTCTGTATTCTTGCCACCTCTTCTTAATATCTTCTGCTTCTGTTAGGTCCATACCATTTCTGTCCTTTATCGAGCCCATCTTTGCATGAAATATTTCCTTGGTATCTCTAGTTTTTTGAAGAGATCTCTAGTCTTTCCTATTCTGTTGTTTTCCTCTATGTCTTTGCACTGATCACTAAGGAAAGCTTTCTTATATCTCCTTGATATTCTTTGGAACCCTGCATTCACATGGGTATACCTTTCTTTTTTTGCTTTGCTTTTTGCTTCTCTTCTTTTCACAGCTATTTGTAAGGCCTCCACAGACAGCCATTTTGCTTTTTTTGCATTTCTTTTTCTTGGGGATGGTTTTCATCCCTGCCTCCTGTACAATGTCATGAACCTCCATCCATAGTTCATCAGGCACCCTGTCTATCAGATTTAGTCCCTTAAATCTATTTCTCACTTCCACTATATAGTCATAAGGGATTTGATTTAGGTCATATTTGAATGGTCTAGTGGTTTTCCCTACTTTCTTCACTTTAAGTCTGAATTTGGCAATAAGGAGTTCATGATCTGAGCCACAGCCATCTCCTGGTCTTGTTTTTGCTGACTGTATAGAGCTTCTCTATCTTTGGCTGCAAAGAATATAATCAATCTGATTTTGGTGTTGACCATCTGGTGATGTCCATGTGTAGAGTCTTCTCTTGTGTTGNGCAATAAGGAGTTCATGATCTGAGCCACAGCTAGCTCTTGGTCTTGTTTTTGCTGACAGTATAAAGCTTCTCCATCTTTGGCTGCAAAGAATATACAAAGTCCCTTGAGAAGACTCCTGAGAGTCCCTTGGACTGCAAGGAGATCCAACCAGTCAATCCTAAAGGAAATCAGTCCTGAATATTCATTGGAAGGACTGATGTTGAAACTGAAACTCCAATACTCTGGTCACCTGATGTGAAGAGCTGACTCTTTTGAAAATTCCCTGATGCTGGGAAAGAAAGTGGGAGGAAAAGGGGATGACAGAGGATGAGATTGTTGAATGACATCACTGACTCAATGAATATAATTTTGAGTAATCTCCAGGAGTTGGTGATGGACAGGGAGGCCTGGTATGCTACAGTCCGTGGGGTTGCAAAGAAATGAGCATGACTGAGCAACTGAACTGAACTATCTTGCCTTCTGAGATTCCAACCCCCACCACAGACCCACCAGTGAGAGGGTTTCATGCTGTTTGGAAACTTTTTCTTCTTCACAACACCTTCCCCAGGATAGTCTCTGTCCCTAATTTTTTTGTCTTTTATATTTTACCCTACCTCCTTTCAAAGAGAATGGGCTACCTTCCTGGGTGCCTAGTGTCCTCTGCCAGCATTTAGAAGCTGTTTTGTGAAAGTTGCTCAGCATTCAAATGATCTTTTGAGGAATTTGTGAGGGAGAAATTGGTCTCCCTGTCCTATTCCTCTGCCATCTTAGGACCACCCCCTGTGTATTCTCATATTTTTAATAATATTCCACAATTTGTTTGTTGTGATGTACCCATTCAAGGCTTTAGCATAGTAAATGAAACAGTGTTAGATGTGTTTTGAAAAGTCTTTTAGTCATCCATAACATGACCACAGGAAAAACCATAGCCTTGACTAGGTGGGCCTTAGTCGGCAAAGTAACGTCTCTGCTTTTGATTATGCTTTCTAGGTTGATCATAACTTTTCTTCCAAGGAGTAAGCGTCTTTTAATTTCATGGCTGCAATCACCATCTGCACTGATTTTGGAGCCCCAAAAAATAAAGTCTGACACTGTTTCCCCATCTATTTCGCATGGAGTGATGGGACCGGATGCCATGATCTTCGGTTTCTGAATGTTGAACTTTAAGACAACTTTTACACTCTCCTCTTTCACTTTCATCAAGAGGCTTTTTAGTTCCTCTTCGCTTTCTGCCATAAGGGTGGTGTCATCTGCATATCTGAGCTTATTGATATTTCTCCTGGTAATCTTGATT
>SJYV01056324.1:318188-353958 GCA_006410875.1 Neotragus pygmaeus | reverse complement strand
CTTTAAGCCAACTTTTTCACTCTCCTCTTTCACTTTCATCAAGAGGCTTTTTAGTTCCTCTTCGCTTTCTGCCATAAGGGTGGTGTCATCTGCATATCTGAGCTTATTGATATTTCTCCTGGTAATCTTGATTCCAGCTTGTGTTTTTTCCAGTCCAGCGTTTCTCATGATGTACTCTGCATAGAAGTTAAATAAGCAGGGTGACAATATACAGCCTTGACGTACTCCTTTTTCTATTTGGAAGCAGTCTGTTGTTCGATGTTCAGTTCTAACTGTTGCTTCCTTACCTGAATACAGATTTCTCAAGAGGCAGGTCAGGTCTGACCTAATACTTTTGTCAAAGTATAAAAGAGAACCTGAAGCTTGACATAAACATTTAGTTCTATGTAGTACTATGAGTCAGAGATGACATCATCATCAGCTGACACCGCTCACCCCTCAGGCTGATTCCGTGGCTCCTGGAGTTTGACTCCAACAAAATACAAAAACTAGCTGCTTAAGCAAATTATAAATGAGTGGTGGAAGCAGGAAGGGAGACAAGTATTTATGAAACAGGTCAACAGCATTGAATTTCAACATACTTAATATAACATTACATAGGATTTTGTAGTTAAAGGGTTTTTTCATATTAACCCAAATTTGTGGTTATTCTTAAAAGAGAAGAGTCAGAAGAATCACAGAGAGCAAGATAACCCATTGTTAGAGTTCATAAAATTTAGTCTACCAACTCTGAGAGCTATAGGGAACAGATAGAGTACAGACCTAAAATATTGTAGTCCACAGTATTTAACTGATAAATTCCAGCTGTGATAATTTCTTGCAGTAATTATAATTCATCTGTGAGATGATATTCAGCCACCTGCTTTATTAGTAAAAAGGATTATATCATGTGAACTCCTGTGGGTTTTGTATCAATGCATTATAATTCAAAAAACATCATGGTTATTGTAAAACAGTCCACATAGTGAATAGATTTAGAAGAGGATAGATAATATATATATATTTTTTTCAACCCAGAAACAAGCTAGCCTTTTATTCACAAAGCTCTTCTCTTGATGAATTGTATGTTTTGCATCTTACTCTTGTTCACTACCTTTGTGTAGTAACGTTCTTGAAAATGCCTACTGCCATAAGTAGGCATGTGAAGTGAAATGAAAGTCACTCAGTCACTTCTGACTCTTTGCAACCCCAAGGACTGTAGCCCACCTGGCTCCTCTGGCCATGGAATTCTCCCGTCAAGAAAAGTGACATGGGTAGCCATTCCCTTCTCCAGGAGTTCTTCCCAATCTAGGGAGTAAACTCAGGTCTCCTGAAGTGCAGGCAGATTCTTTACTGTCTGAAACACTAGGGAAGCCTAAGAATACTGGACTGGGTAGAATATCCCTTCTCCAGAGGATCTTCCTGACACAGGGATGGAACTGGGGTCCCCCTGCATCGAAGGCAGATTCTTTATCAGCTGAGCTACCAGGAAAGTCCCTGTAGGCATACATACAATGTCAAATACCAATATAGAATGAGAACAACTGTTTTCTACTGGCCTGTAAACTGTGAAGAGGTTTCAGTAGACTGTTAAAGAAAATATACCTTATTTTATAGGCCCATAATATCATAAAATCCTACATGTAATATCTAGCACTACTTGATACATGGTAAACACTAAGTTTTCCTTTCCCAGCATGTTAAATTATACATACTATTCCAGATGTGTAGCCCTGATGTTTCTTATTTACCTTTTCTATAGGTTTATAAGATTGCTATATTAACATTGTTAATGATATAAATTCTTGCCTACAAAAATGGAGTGACATGAAAACTCAAAAATAATATTATCCATGATCATTTGTGAAATAGATATTGAGACGGATGAAACTGGAGCCTATTATACAGAGTGAAGTAAGCCAGAAAGAAAAACACCAATATAGTATACTGACACATATATATGGAATTTTGAAAGATAGTAATGATGACCCTGTATGTGAGACAACAAAAGAGACACAGACGTATAGAACAGACTTTTGGCCTCTGAGGGAGTAGGAGAGGGTGGGATGATTTGGGAGAATGGCATTGAAGCATATATACTATTATGTAAGAAACGAGGCACTGGTCTATTTTCAATGCAGGATGCAGGATGCTTGGGGCTGGCGCATGGGGATGATCCAGAGAGACGATGTGGGGTGGGAGGTGGGAGGGAAATTCAGGATTGGGGGCTCGTATATATCTGTGGTGGATTCATGTCGATGTATGGCAAAACCAATACAGTATTGTAAAGTAGAATAAAGTAAAAATTTTAAAAATATATAAAAAATTTAAAAANTCATTTTGCCTTTTCATATTGTTCATGGGGTTCTCAAGGCAAGAATATTGAAGTGGTTTCCCATTCCCTTATCCAGTTGACCACATTCTGTCAGACCTCTCCACCATGACTCGCCCATCTTGGTTGGCCCCACGGCTGCCAAAGACCATGCAGAACTGTGCCCGAGAGGAGCTATGAGGTCAGAGGCCTGAGGTCAGAGTGCCCGAAGTCAGAGGCTGCAGCTGAGAGGAGTTAACCCACGACCAATGTTCAGGGAAGGCAGCTGAGAGGAACAACCCAAAGTCCAAGACAGGGCCAAGAGAAGCTACTCAATGTTCAAGGTCAGGAGGGCCGGCCATGAGGAGATACCCTCCTCCAAGGTAAGGAGCAGTGGCTGCACTTTGCTGGAGCAGCCGTGAAGAGATACCCCACGTCCAAGATAAGAGAACTCCAATTTAGACGGTAGGTGTTGCAAGAGGGCATCAGAGGGCAGACACACTGAAACCATACTTATGTATCAATTCAGTTCAGTCACTCAGTCGTGTCCGACTCTTTGCGACTCCATGAATTGCAGCACGCCAGGCCTNAACTCCAATTTAGACGGTAGGTGTTGCAAGAGGGCATCAGAGGGCAGACACACTGAAACCATACTTATGTATCAATTCAGTTCAGTCACTCAGTCGTGTCCGACTCTTTGCGACTCCATGAATTGCAGCACGCCAGGCCTCCCTGTATATGTGTGTACAAAAGCTTTTCTGCTATGCTTGATAAAGGCTTGAGAAAGAAAGTAAAAAAAAAGAAGAGATGGAGAAATTGGAAAATATAAACTAAATAAAATGAGAGCACTGAATATGAAATAGAAAAAATGAAACAGACTAGAAAAAGTAAAAGATCATTGTATGATTCAGTTGTTTTATTTATTTTTTTATTTTAAATATAAATTTATTTATTTTAATTGGAGGCTAAGAAAAACACCAATGCAGTATACTAATGCATATATATGGAATTTAGAAACATGGTCATGATAACCCTGTATGCGAGACAGCAATTGAGACATAGATGTATAGAACAGTCTTTTGGCCCAGTTGTTTTTAAACATGGCTGCTCATTGGAAAGACATCTGGAGCTCTGGAGAAGAATATCAATACCTGGGCATGTATATTTTTCAAAAAATTCCAAAATAATTCTGATACACATCTGGATTTCAGAAAGTGATTACAGGTTTTCCTATGAAATTCTAGCTTTTGTTATATAGAATTCTATTATTTTTCTCTTGACCAATCATAATGCAATGGTATTAAGGGAGTAATAATTACACAATCATAATGTAAAAGACATTTATCAGTTTTCACAATTAATAGCCAGGCAAAAAATAAAAGATAATTGCAATTGCAAGCCATAATGGAAACGTGACTAACCTAACAATATAACTACATACAATTTGGGGACTCAAGCAGAATGATGTGGTAAGTGGAAGTGCATGCATGCACAAGTTTTCATCTGTCCAGCCAGTCCATGTCTTTTTGTTGGTGCATCTAATCTATTTACATTTAAGTCTACATGTATGATCCTATTACCATTTTCTTAATTGTTTTGGGTTTATTTTGTGTAGGTCTTTTCCTTCTCTTGNGTAAGTGGAAGTGCATGCATGCACAAGTTTTCATCTGTCCAGCCAGTCCATGTCTTTTTGTTGGTGCATCTAATCTATTTACATTTAAGTCTACATGTATGATCCTATTACCATTTTCTTAATTGTTTTGGGTTTATTTTGTGTAGGTCTTTTCCTTCTCTTGTGTTTCCTGCCTAGAGAAGTTCCCTTAGGATTTATTGTAAATCTGGCTTGATGGTGCTGAAATCCCTTAACTTTTGCTTGTCTGGAAAGTTTTTGATTTCTCCATCAAATCTGAATAGAGTCTTCCTAAGTATTTTTGGTTGTAGGCTCTTCCATCACTCTAAATATATCATACCATTCCCTTCTGGCTTGTAGAGTTTCTGTTGAGAAATTAGCTGTCAACCTGATTGGTGTTCCCTTGTACATTATTTGTCATTTTCCTTTGTTTCTTTTAATATTTTATTTTGTCTTTAATTTTTGTCCACTTGATTGCTATGTGTCTTGGTGTGCTCCTCCTTGGGGTTATCCTGCCTGGGACTCTCTGCACTTCCTGGACTTTATTGACTATTTCCTTTCCCATGTTAGGGAACTTTCCAAATATTATCTCTTCAAATATTTTCTTGGTCCTTTCTCTCTCTCTGAGACCCCTATAATGTGAATGTTGGTGGGTGTAATGCTGCCCCAGAGGTCTCTGAGATTGTCTTCATTTTTTTCATTCTTTTTTCTGTATTCTATTCTGTGGCACCGATTTCCACCATTTTGTCCTCAAAGTCACTTATTCGTTCTTCTGCCTCAGTTATTTTGCTATTGATACCTTCTGGTGCATTATTCACCTCTGTTTGTTAGTTCTTTAGTTCTTCTAGGTCTTTGGTAAGCATCTCTTGCATCTTTTTCCATTCTGTTTCTGAGATCCTAGATTATCTTCACTTTCATTAATCTGAAGTCTTTTTCTGAAAGGTGGCCTATCTCTACTTCTTTTAGTTGTTTTTCTGGAGTTTTAACTTGTCTATTCATCTGGAACGTAACTCTCTGATTTTTTTATCCTAATTAACTTTCTGTAATGTGGTTTGGCTCCAGCAGCTGTGGTTAAGACTGTGGTTCTTGCTTCTTCTATTTTCCCTCTGGTGGATAAGGCTAAAAGCCTTCTTCAGCGATCAATGCAAAGACATAGAGGAAAACAACAGAATGGGAAAGACTAGAGATCTCTTCAAGAAAATTAGAGATACCAAGGGAATATTTCATGCAAAGATGGGCTTGATAAAGGACAGAAATGGTATGGACCTAACAGAAGCAGAAGATATTAAGAAGAGGTGGCAAGAATACACAGAAGAACTGTACAAAAAAGATCTTCATGACCCAGATAATCATGATGATGTGATCACTAATCTAGATCCAGACATCTTGGAATGTGAAGTCAAGTGGGCCTTAGAAAGCATCACTATGAACAAAGCTAGTGGAGGTGATGGAATTCCAGTGGAGCTCTTTCAAATCCTGAGAGATGATGCTGTGAAAGTGCTGCACTCAATATGCCAGCAAATTTGGAAAACTCAGCAGTGGCCACAGGATTGGAAAAGGTCAGNAAAAGCTATGACCAACCTAGACAGCATATTAAAAAGCAGAGAAATATTAACTTGCCGACAAAAGTCCATCTCATCAAAGCTATGGTTTTTTTTCAGTAACCATGTATGGATGTGAGAGTTGGACCATAAAGAAAGGTGAGCATCAAAGAATTGTTGCTTTTGAACTGTGGTGTTGGAGAAGCCTCTTGAGAGTCTCTTGGACTGCAAGGAGATCCAACCAGTCAATCCTAAAGGATCCTGAATATTCATTGGAAGGACTGATGCTGAAACTGAAACTCCAATCCTTTGGCCACCTGATGTGAAGAACTGATTAATTTGAACAGACCCTGATGTAGGGAAAGATTGAAGGTAGAAAAGGAAGAGGACAACAGAGGATGAGATGGTTTGATGGCATCACTGACTTGATGGGCATGAATTTGAGCAAGGTATGGGAGTTGGTGAGGGACAGGGAAGCCTGGCATTTTGCAGTCCATGGGGTAGTACTGAATGAATGAACTGAACTGATAAACCAAAATTCTAGGATCAAACCAGGTAAGAGCAATCCCAGGGATCTGAGAGTTTGGAAATACAAAGTTTTGGTAGCCTTATTACAGACACATAGTGTAGAAAATCTTTCAATCATTTTTCTCAAGGTCTGATCTCTATATGTTCCCATTTGTTCCATTAGAAAAAAAAATAATGCACGGTCAAATAATTTTTAGAGAAAATGCATAATAAGTTCTCTTCTAAATGCTAATTATCTCAATCAAGCTTGAGACTAGAACTATAAATATTTCAAAATACAGTGCATGATGAGACACTGAAAGGAGAATTAGCTTTTATTTTATTCATGTTAGATATAATTCACTGAATTTAATACTTTTCTATAGATTATTCTATTTAATCCTCACAACAATTTATGAAGGGAAGATGAAGAAACTTAGACTCAAAGGATTTTGTCCCTTTTACACAATCTCAAAGTGACTTATGCTTGAAGTGAAATGCTAATACACTCTACTGTAAGTTTCCTCACCATTACACAGTATGGTCCTATTTTCTTTGATGAGTCTATACATTTGGTTCAGAGGCAGCATGCATTCATATTAGGCACCATGTGATTTATTTAACTGAGGTCCAGCCAACCTGCTTTTGCTTGACCTTCCTTTTGATTCATATTTGCAAGATTCACTGAACTTTCCCTTTCTCAACTCCATTTTGCTCATGAATCCATGGGGTACATTTTTAAAATCTTAGCTACTATATTTTTGGTACCAAAATTTCCATTTTGAAAAGGAACTTTTATCTCTTGGCTGAGAATTTCAATTTTTCAGTTTCTTCAAGGGTGTTCACTTTGCCTTGTGAATCATGGTTACAATGACTATTTTGTCTATTATTTCCAACTTCTGGGTCTGTTCACGATGGGATTTGTTTACTCTCTTTTCAGAACTGATTGTTTTTCTGGTTATTAGTAATTTTGGATTGTATTGTGGATATTTCAAATATATTAAGAGGCTTTGAGTTCTGTTAAATTTATATGGAGAATGTTGATTGTCTATTTCTTTGTTTATTCCTTTAGCAGGCAATCACCTGGTTAGGTCTAGCATGTAAAGTCTGTTTTGCTTTCAATAGAAAATTATTTAAATGCTAGTTTAGTCTTCAAAGTTCTTCCTGTGTGGTGTCCACTCATCACAGGAGCCTCTCAGGAGATGACTTGAGAGCTTGGATAGAGTTTCATAAACTCTATCCTCTTCTGGAAGCCTTTGCTTTGCTTCTTTGGCTCTGTTCTGCCCAAGCCCAGCTTTGGGGCTGACTTTGGAACCTGTGTTGGTTTATACACAAAACTGGTTGTTTGTGTTTGTCACTCAGCTGCGTCTGACTCTTTCCAACCCCATGGACTGCAGCTTGTCAGGCTCCTCTGTCCATGGGATTTCCCAGGTGAGAATACTGGAGTGGGTTGCCATTTCCTTCTCCAGGGAATCTTCCCAACCCAGGGATTGAACCCACATCCCTTGCACTGCAAGTGGATTCTTTACCACTGAGCCACCAAGGACTGGTGATATTATTGACTAGTTTTAGTTGCTTTTGAGGAAACTTCTAGAACTGTAATATAGGGGCTTGTCAACAATACAAACTATGTTTTGAGCTCTCAGACAGAAGATTGCAATTTGATCTTACAAGTGTCCCCAATTTTTTAGCTATATGTACATCATTGTAAATTAATTTTATATCTCATTCAACTATTTAAATTAATAGTAGTAGTGTTAATTACTATTAATACTATTAACAGTAGTCTTATATAACACTACAATTAGCAGAATGGAATATTAGCAAATGGATTTTAATAAACAATTAAAAAATAATAATGCAAGTTTCAGTTTTGCTAGAGCCTACCATTCTATCACATGTGTGAATATGAATCTACTAAGGACATAGATTTTCCATAATAAATAACAATTTATCTTAAAAGGAACCAAAGAAAAGGAGATATGTGATAGAGAATCAAACATAATATAGCTCACCAACAATGAGAATATTTAATCTTGTGAAAGACAGGAAGCCATTAGATGTTATTAGTTTTAGTCGGGCAAACTTAACTCTACATTGATAAATTATTATTTATTTGCAGTGATCATGACCCCCCTGGAGTGCCATAAGGTCAGACCAAGTGGCAGATACATATTCACCTATACCTGGATAAGACGTTTTTGTTCTTTGTAAGGAGAATTTGCTTTCGGCTAATGAAGTAGGTTGGAGAAGGAAATGGCAACCCACTCCAGTGTTCTTGCCTGGAGAATCCCAGGGATGGGGGAGCCCAGTGGGCTGCTGGCTATGGGGTTGCACAGAGTCAGACACGACTGAAGCGACTTAGCAGCAGCAGCAGCAATGAAGTAGGAGGGCTTTGCTCTAGGCAAGAAATTAAGACCATCCTTATGATGACAGATTCTTATAGAGCAATTCCTGTATAGAAGTTCTTCCTGTCGATTAAAGCCCCACGCTGGGTACCTGCATATCATTGTTATTCAGAAAATGTTAATTGTTACAGATGAGATCAATGTCTCTGTTATTGCTGTTGGTGGGGCCAGAGATGAACCTGTCAATTTTCTTAGGTGGTATTTGAAAGAGTACATGAGTAGACTTGAGAAACCTGTGTGAATGCCCAAGTAACTCATCCCAGACAGCCTGTGTACCCTCCATCAGTCTCAGTGTTCTCATCTAGAAAGTGGGAAAAGAAGATGAAACAAAAGGATGACAGAATCTAGAAGATGATGATTTCTTGGGGCCCTTGTAAAAACAAAATTTTCATTTTTATGAATTTCCTCTAGTAGCATACGTAACATAGTAGATCACATGCTAACTTCTCAAGAAGTTTTCAGATTTTAGAGAGTTGGCATATCCATCATAATTTCAGATGGTACTACACAGAATCATTGTTTTAAAAGAATTATGCTGTCATTTTTAAAAATCTCAATAAATCGATGAAAATAAATAATCTACTATATAAATGAGAGAACAAAGATATTAATATGTATTTGTTTCCCTCAGTGCTTAGCCAGGTCCTGTGCAGAGCAGACAATCATAGACAATAGTCACAGTTTATCCATTACGACGGAGTATTAGTCTTCTGACCACCAAAGGCTTCCCCAGTTTTTATGCTACAATGCAGATATATTTTATTCCTCCTAATTCTATTTGTAAAATATTAAAATGCAACATGATGACAGTTTAATAATAATTCTTATGGTCTACACTTTTAGTTAAGATGTACACGCTAAGTTTGAAGAGTATTTATTTATTCTATTTAATCTTCAAAAGTACTACAGATAAAGCAGATCCATTTCATGAGAATCTCTGAATTTGTGAGGTGAGGAAAGGTGAAACCTAAGTGTAATAAAGTAAGTTGTAACCAGAAACTCCATTTCCCATAACATAGATTGCAAAGAGAAAATACTACTACCTGAGGAGAATTGAGATTGACAATATGATGCAAGTAAAGATCAGGAAAACAGAATAAGTGCCAAAGAAGGAGTCTAGCACAGTCACCCAAAAATGGATCAGAGAGAAGAAGGAAAATAAACAAGCCCAAACACAGGGTATTAAAAAAATATTTCAAGGATACTGTCTCTTATAGGAATGTTAACTTTGAGTTTCAAACTAGAAGATAGAAGAGATTATCCACTCTTTTCCTGAAATGGAAACTATGGGTAGAATACTCAGATGTGCTCATTTGTGAGTTTGGCATTGAGATGACGTGGATCCACTCCAAAAGCCTTCAGAAAATGATTTTTCGTTCAGAGATAGTGACCCTAACTATGCTGTAACTTGCATTGTTCTCTTTAGGTTCCTTTCTTTTCAGCAGTTAATGAGTAGTTTGATAATACACAAAAAAGAAGACACAAGAAACAGAAAAGAACAAGAGTTAGTTCAAGACTGACTGGATGCTCTACTTTGTCTGAAACTGTTAACAGTCAACCAGCAGCGCCTATAGACACAGCCAGTGCCTCTCCAATAGATTTGGAGCCCATTAACTGACTCTCTGGGCTTCCTGCATAGCTCAGTTGGTAAAGAATCTTCCAGCAATGCTGGACATCTTGGTTCATTTCCTGGGTCAGGAAGATCCCCTGAAGAAGGAAATGGCAACCCACTCCAGTATTCTTGCCTGGAGAATCCCAGGAAAGATAAGCCTGACAGGCTACAGTCCATAGCGTCACAAGAGTTGGACAAGACTTAGCACTGTCTTTCTTTTTCTTTTTAACTGACTCTCAACCTGCCAGCAATGCCCTGGTTACACACTGGTGCCAACAGCAGTGATGCTACATAAACAGAAAAAAAAAAAAAAAAGTATAGCTAAAACCCTCACAAGTTGTGAAAGTGAAGTCGCTCAGTCGTGTCCCTCTCTTGCGACCCTGTGGACTGTAGCCTACCAGGCTCCTCCGTCCATGGGATTTTCCAGGTAAGAATACTGGAGTGGGGTGCCATTTCCTTCTCCAGGAGATCTTTCCAACCCAGGGACTAAACCCAGATCTCCCACATTGTAGGCAGACGTTTTACTGTCTGAACCACCAGGGAAGTCTCAAGTTATACTTATCAATATAATTTGGAGTCCTTGTTTCCTGAAGAACAAGGGTCCCCAGCCTCTGGGCTGTGACCTGGTAACTTTTGTCAGATCAGTGGTGGCATTAGATTAGAAATAAAGTGCATGATAAATGCAATGCATTTGAATCATTCTGAACTCATTCCCCCTACCCTGGTCCATAAAAAAATTGTCTTCCATGAAATTGGGCCCTGATGCCTAGAATGTTGAGGACCACTACTTTAGAACACAAATCTGTAGCTATTAAGCAATAATTTGTTTCTATTTTCAAATAAAATATGAAGAGAAATTCAACATTATCATACTTATTTTTATGTTAAAAAACAAATATAAATGAATAACAATGCTATAAAGCAAAGGATGCTATAAATGGGTGCTGATTTATAATCCATATCCCCACTGACACTAATAATAAGGATGACAGACATAATGTGAGTTTCTGGGGACCCAGAGATTGGAAACTAAATGTATTTTCTATCTTTGAGGTGCTCACAAACTAGAGGAAGATGCAGGAATATCAGCAGGCATGTGTGATATGCATGATGTGCGTTGTGTTAGTCACTCAGTCATGTCTGACTGTGACCCCCGCCCGCCATGGACTATAGCCCACCAGGCTCGTCTATCCATGCTATTCTCCAAGCAAGAAAACTGGAGTAGCTTGCTACTCTCTTCTCCAGGGGATCTTCCCCACCAAGGAGTCAAATCCAGGTCTGCTGCATCACAGATTCTTTACCATCTGTGTCATCAAGGAAGCCCTGGTAGATGATATAGTTGTATAAATGCTACAATGAAAGGATGCACATTATATGATGGAAAAACATCGAAGAAGGATTTAACACAGAGCAATGTGATCAGAAAAGATGTCACATAATGGCTCGTTCTTAAGCCACATTTGGAGGAGGAAGGAGAGCTACATGGCAAAACATGGCACTCAGGTTATTCCAAGCAGAACAAACATCTCAAGCAAAGCAGAGTTGTGAGTGAGTAGAGTGGATTCAGAGAACTGTGATCAATTCAACAATCCTCAAGCATAATGTGTGAAGGAAGCATGGTATCCACTGAGATTGGAGACTCAACCCAGGGACTGAACCTGGGTCTCTGGCATGGCAGGCAGATTATTTACCATCTAAGCCACCAGGAAAGTCCAATCAGGGTCTAGGGCAGGTCAAGTTAAGAATTAAAATGGTGAATTGCAGGAAAATGTCATGGAGTGAAAGCCGCTGAAGCAGCAGGAACTGAGGAAATACGTTCATCCATTCAATCTGTCAACATACTATGGGCAAGTATTTTTTCATGTGCAGGTGCACAGAGTAAATAAGAATCAACGTTCCCTGCCCTGCTCAAGTCAATACACTATGTGTTCTTCTATGTATTATGCTGAGTTATTCAACTTTTGTTTTTAGGTTAGCCTTGATGATTCATCCTAAGGGTGACTAGGAATTCCCTGAAGACAGCTATAAATTTTTTTTTTTTAACTGCTGAATTCTGGAGTTAGTTTGCTGGATATTAGCTAAATCTGGATTAGTTCGGAGGGTGAGGTAAATAGCCGTTTAAGGATGGGAAAGAAAATAGAAAAACGACTATTAAATTAGAAGACAATAGTTGATACAAGGAACCAGAAAATCTTATGTTGATGAAATAATTGGTCTGGGAATAAGAAAATGAGAAGAGTGCATAGACTCAAAATAGTAGTTTAAAATGGATATATTGAAGCTTAAGATTTTAGAAGTTGGCATTTCAAATTGTAATGGGATAATCTCTATCCCACATCTAAGGACACTTTGAAAAATACATACTATGTCATATTACAAACATAGAAGTGACACTAAAGCCAAACATATATACACAGGTACATGTATAAGATGTATAATATAGATCAATTCTACATATGCAAATCTACCTGAAGTTCTAAAAATACTATGGAATTAATTTTAATGCCACATTATAATAATCTCTTGTCCTTATTTGATAGGTTTATAGTAACAATTCAGTGATTTTCAGCATTAGAAAATCTCTGTCACAAAAGTAAGCCAAAATTCCCTAACCTGCTAAATACAATTCTCTTGAACCAATATACATTATATTGATGGGTAAAACTGGAGGACTCACCACTGAACTCTGGAGGAAAAAGATAAGAAATCCTACTGCTGCTGCTGCTGCTGCTGCTACTGCTAAGTCACTTCAGTCGTGTCCGACTCTGTGCAACCCCATAGACGGCAGCCCACCAGGCTCCCCCATCCCTGGGATTCTCCAGGCAAGAGCACTGGAGTGGGCTGCCATTTCCTTCTCCAATGTATGAAAGTGAAAAGTGAAAGTGAGGTCGTTCAGTCATGTCTGACTCTTAGTGACCCCATGGACTGCAGCCTACCAGGCTCCTCCATCCATGGGATTTTCCAGGCAAGAGTACTGGAGTGGGGTGCCATTGCCTTCTCCGAAGAATCCCACTATTTCCTCAATAATTAAAACATTAGAATTTCCAGCAAAGTAATGAGATATAAAATTTAATTGGACACACGATAAAAATAATTATCATATCCTAAACTAGTCAATCATCTATGAAGAAAAGATCTCAAAACTATTTAATAGAGTTCTGCAACCTTGATGTGTTGATGTACTTATGTCAGAGACATTTGACCCAAATTTGTCACTAAATAATCCAACCTGAAGAAAGCATGAATGTGGTCATGTGCTGTAGGCAAGTATGTTTTCTATAATACTATCAAATGAAAGCCCACTGCAGGGTGTTCCTGTTGGCTTACTGGTAAAGAATTTCCTTGCCAGTGCAGGAGACACAGGTTTGATCCCTGGATGAGAGAGCCTTTGGAGAGGGTAATGGCAACCCGCTCCAGTATTCTTGCCTGGGAAACCCAATGGACAGAGGAGCCTGGCGGGTTACAGGCCATGGGGTCACAAAAGTCACATGACTTAGCGACTAAATAAGAGCAATCAAATGAAAAACTGAAAACAATTTGTTCACTGAAAAAGAGGTAAAAGAGATAGCTATCGAAATATTTTTAAAGTCAATATAATAACACAAATAGAGATACTTGGTAAGAAAAATATCAATATACAAAAGTACATATATGCTGTGGTCCCAATTTTTTATTTGACATATAGTAAAAATTGGGAATGAATATTCAAAATGTGAAATGCTATATTTTATGTGTTATATAAGAATTTAAGTGATTTACATACTTTCTAAATTTTCGATAATGAAGAAAAGCAATAAAATACAACAAAGTAATTTGCTCAAATCAAAGATTCTTGATCCTCAAGCTCTCAATTTTCATTTCCATGCTAGGTCAAGAGTATGCCTCCTTAACTTATTTCATACCCACATATCTAGCACATAGCATGTGAATAATAAATATTTACTGAAAGTTTAAGCTATCAGGGAAAGAAGTACTTCCACTTAAATATTCCACTTAATATAAATATTAAGTACTTCCACAGAATTCTATCCAAGTTAGTTAAAACTTGACTTTTTTCAGTAGTAGCACAGGGTAGTAAGAACTCAAGCCTATATAGCAGACTTTTAAAATTAAAAATTTTAAATATTATCAATGTCTGTTGTATAACACATATATCAAAATATATATTATAATCACACAGTGATGCTGGGTTAATCGCTCAGCTATGTCTGACTCTTGTGACCCCATATCCATATGCCTGTAGCCCACCAGGCTCTTCTATCCATGGAATTCTCCAGGCAAGAATACTGGGGTGGGTTACCATTTCCTTCTCCAGGGGACCTCCACAACCTAGGGATCAAACCCACGTCTCCTGCATTGCCAGCAGATTCTTAACCGACTAAGCCACTAGGGAAGCCCATACAATCACATATATTTTGACAAAAAATTCAAATGGAGACATAAATGAAATTTCAGATGTCACTCTTCAATATGATCAAATGCACACGAAATAGAATTGTGACAAATGCTGAGAGATATGCATGAGAACCATGCTTTGATCATTTTGTAGTCAAACGGGGGAGATAAATGCAAGTAGAAAAACACTCAGTGAAATGTGATATTAATAAATTCTACAACAAAGTAAGAAGCAAAGATACTATAAAAGCACAGGAGAATATCATGTGAGCTTCAATTTGCATAAAAGAGGAAAATACAGTATTATGCTTGGAGGGGATGTTAGGAAATGTTTACAAAATAGGAGTTCTCTGAGAAAACAAAAATAAGAAGAAAAACACTATCTCAGGTAGGAAGCAGAAGTGTTTTCTGATTCTCCAGTAACCCTTACTCACAAGATCACGTAATGCTTATGTACTCAGAGTTCCTTCATGTTACTCACTGGTTTGGAGACTTGTGATATTGTAATAGTATTAAACCAAATATTAATTTGAAATATATAACATTTTAATTAACATTCAGATATGCTATCTGTTACACTTTGTATTGGACAATATTGTATTTTAGAGTTTTTCATATATTAATACACAAATATTCAACAACAGATACAATAGAAAATAAAGGCATACCCTAAGACACAAAAATAACGTGAGAATAAACAAGTCAAGAACATTTTCTAAAAATTGCCTTTTTTCTACCCCTCAGAGATCAGACTTGATTATAAACTTTAATGTATTCAATGCATTTATTATTTGATTTTTTCACCATTTTCCTTTATCAAAATCACTATTTTTTAAAAAAATATTGAGTGGTCTTGGACAAGAATGAAAAATAACCTTTGTTGTTGTTCAGTTGCTCAGTCATATCCTATTCTTTGTGACTCCATGAATCACAGCACGCCAGGCCTCCCTGTCCATCACCAACTCCCAGAGTTTACCCAAACTCAAGTCCTCTGAGTCGGTGATGCTATCCAACCATCTCATCCTCTGTTGTTCCCTTCTCCTCCTGCCTTCAGTCTTTCCCAGCATCAGGGTCTTTTCCAATGAGTCAATTATTTGCATCAGGTGACCAAAGTATTGGAGTTTCAGCCTCAGCATCAGTCCTTCCAATGAATATTCAGGGTTGATTTCCTTTAGGATTGACTGGTTTGATCTTGCAGTCCAAGGGACTCTCAAGAGTATTCTCTAACACCACAGTTCAAAAGCATCAATTTTTCGGTGCTCAGCCTTCCTTATGATCCAACTCTCACATCCATATGTGACTACTGGACAAACCATAGCTTTGACTATATATGGACGTTTGTCAGTACTATGTCTCCGCTTTTTAATACGCTGTCTAGGTTTCTCATAGCCTTTCTTCCAAGGAGCAAACAAGTGTCTTTTAGTTTCATGGCTGCAGTCATCATCTGCAGTGATTTTTGGAGCCCCCCAAAATAAAGCCCCTCACCGTTTCCATTGTTTCTGCATCTATTTGCCATGAAGTGATGGGACCGAATGCCATGATCTGTTTTTTGAATGTTGAGCCAGTTTTTCCACTCTCCTCTTTCACCTTCATCAAGAGAAAAATAACTTAAACCACCCTAAAAAATCTGATCATGAATTATGAAAAGATACAACATTTGTGAAACTGCTGTCATTCAGAAGAAATAGGAACTTTAATGTCTTCCTCTGAATTCACACAGCTCATTAAATACTATGTGGTATTAGCTATAAGGTATCCTGACAGCTTCAAATTATATGGAAAAATGTATTTAACATGTCAGAATCTCTGCAGAAAAGTGTCACAGTGAAACCTAAGTATTTATGGCAAACCCCAACCAGGTTTTGTAGGCAATTATGGCTTCACCTTAGTAACCTCCACTTTTTTGTGACCTTAGTGTCCCAATGCCTGATGCAGGCCTCCAGGTTTTTTTAATATTGTCTTATATTGTTTGGTTTAATAATATTACAATATCCATTCAAAGCTCATAACTCATTTCCTTATGATTTCAATTTATTAACACACAAGATTCCATATTCTCCAGATTACATGTCTCTTGAATATTAATATTTTCCACAAAATCTTGTTACACTGTTAACAATTTCACTTAACATAGGTGTTAATAAATACCTAAACATTAGCATCAAAATTATTAATAACTTAGTTTCTATCCTATACTCTTTTATCACATATTTGTATTTCATGCATCATAGTTTGGTGAACAAAGTAATATTGTTCAATAATTTATTTGATAGATACCATTGTGATTTTGTGGTTGGCATGAAAGCGATGTGTCCTTCTGCTGTGAAACTAATATTGAAGAAATCTTGCATTCATTAAATCTAGTTTGGGCATGGAGAAGTTTTCTGTAGGATTAGCCTGTGATAACTGCATCTACATTACTTTTAATCAGACGCTTAATTGTGTAAGCTAAAGAATGCTGCAAGTAACAGTTCAAAAAATTGCTTTAAAATGCATAAACTTTTTGGTTTCTCACAGCCTCCATTTGTTCAGGTTTAGGGTAAAAATCTAGTAAGCAAATAAATGCAATATTATCATGGGTTTAGATAAGGAATATCTGTAATGATGAGATCCTTTGTATTAGTAAGAGAATTAGTTGTGTCTATCCAGTATGTACTTCATGGGCTGCATACAAAAATTTGCAGTGATTCTGTATGTGTCCCATTGAAATACAGCTGTCTGAGTTTAAGCTAAGACAAAAATATTATAGACTAGGTGGCTTAAACAAATCACGTTTATTCCTCATAGTTCTTAATTCAGAGAACTCTAAGATCAAAGTGTCGGCAGACTTGGTGTATGATAAAGGTGCTTTTCCTGGTTCATGGATAGCAGTCTGTACACTGTGTCCTCACATTCAAGGGAGAGAGCTCTATAATCTAGAGGGGGCTCTGTCTCCAAATTCTCATCCAAATTCAGTTACCTCCCAAACTCCCAACTCCAAATACCATCTCATCGGGATTGTGTGCTTAGCTGCTCAGTTGTGTCTGACTCTTTGTAACCCCATGGAGTATAGCCCTCCAGGTTCCTTTGTCCGTGGGGATTCTCCAGGCAAGAATACTGGAGTGGGTTGCCATGCCCTCCTCCAGGGGATCTTCCCAACCCAGGGATTGAACCCAGGTCTTCGGCATTGCAAGCAGATTCTTTACTGTCTGTGCCACCTCCAAATACCATCACATCAGAATTAGGATTCAAGAAATGTATCTGGGGGAACACAAATATTCAAATCTATAGAAAGGGTGGCGTCCCAAATTAATCTCAATTAAGTTGCAATATGTTTCCATTAACTTTGACTAATCAAANAATACTGGAGTGGGTTGCCATGCCCTCCTCCAGGGGATCTTCCCAACCCAGGGATTGAACCCAGGTCTTCGGCATTGCAAGCAGATTCTTTACTGTCTGTGCCACCTCCAAATACCATCACATCAGAATTAGGATTCAAGAAATGTATCTGGGGGAACACAAATATTCAAATCTATAGAAAGGGTGGCGTCCCAAATTAATCTCAATTAAGTTGCAATATGTTTCCATTAACTTTGACTAATCAAAGTCTAAACCTTTAGCTTTTATTAAGATAACTGGTTGTAAATGGCTTGATAAAATGGAATTAACCATGAAGGCAAGAAAGAATACTATAAAATTCATTGCATATCTTACATTCACCTCTGGAAATATGATAGTTATCTTTAAGGAGTAATGGTTTAAATGCCTGCAAGCCTTTCTCACAGATAATTCTTTTTATTCCTTCTTTTAATTCAGCTGTTTCCAAACTGCTATAGTACCTAAGAATTAAGATACAGCACGTTACACATAAAACAATGTAGAATTTATTTTATGCAAAAGACAGTAAGTATTCTGACTTTATAACCTAGCTATATAATGGAATGTTTCATGACATCTTAACTCAGGAAATCAGCCTCTTCAGAAAAAAATCCTAGAATCTCCAAATAAGGGTACTTCCAAGTATTTCTCACCAAAATGCCAAGTTCCATTGAGAAACAGTGAGAATGCAGGGCCACATGTTTTAAGTTAGTGAAGATATAAATGTTTCCATTACTCATTTGCTAACAAAACTCCCACTTTACTGTATGCCTTTCCATTCATTTTTAGTATGTTTGCTGCTGCTGCTAAGTCACTTCCGTTGTGTCCAACTCTGTGCGACCCCAGAGATGGCAGCCCACCAGGCTCCCCCATCCCTAGGATTCTCCAGGCAAGAACANGGATTTCTTAATGAAGTGTTTTAGTTCTATAAACAAAGAATTTAGTAACTAGTCTGATGTGGTAAGTTATTTCCTAATAAGGATACAGGTACTTTGAAATTTGTATCTATTGCAGAGAGGAAAGAGGGGAAGAAAAATAGAGAAGAGGAAAGATACAAGAAAGGAGTGGTGTGATCCAGCAATATCGTGAGGTCAGGAACATTAGAGGAACATGGCCTTGAATTTTTAAGAGTAAAAGTGTATGATTTTTAATTCACCAAAGTTTCCTATTCTATACTGTGTTAAACCCCATTATTCATTCACTCAACAAAGAGTTACTGGTAACCACAAGGCAGGCAGTTTAATAAGATATGGAGACTCAGTGACAGCAAGACCCCCTCATCGACTCATCTTCTAATTCTTAAGACACATCACAAACAAGTAAACTGATTAATACATAATAAGTCTGCAAGTAGTGAAAACATACCATGAAGGAAAAAAAAAAAAGAAATTGATTAAAGGGGAATGTGGTATTTTCACATCTGGCTGGGAATGTTTTCCCTGAAGAGGTAATGTTTGAGCAGATACTTGAGGAAAGGAAAGTATGAATTTGCCATGCAATGTCCAGAAGAATGTGTATTTTGGATTGGATAATAGCAAGTGCGAAGGCCTTGGATGTGGGAACGGGTTGTGTGTCCACGATCAAAGTGAGGAAGAAGAGCGATAGGGGCTGAAGTCACTAAGGCAGTCAGAAGCCTGATCCTATCAGAATGCTCTTACATTTTGTTCTGTTTGTGGTTTAGGCAGGGGTGATAAATGCTCTGATTTACATTTTTATAGCATCATTCCTTAGGAGAAGGGCTTTGTCAGGTGGCTCAGGGGTAAAGAATCTGCCTGCCAATGCAGGCATGGCAATCCACTTCAGTATTCTTTCATGGAGACTCCCCGTGGATGGAGGAGCCTGCCCGAGCTACAGTCCACAGGCTGGCAAAGAGTCAGACAAGACTGAAGTGACTTAGCATGCACACCACTTAGGAGACACAGGAGAGATGGGTTTGAGAAGATTCCCCTGGAGAAGGAACTGGCAACCCTCTCTAGCATTCTTGCAAGGGAAATCCCATGGACAGAGAAGACCAGTGGACTATTGTCCATGAGGTCACAAAGAGTCAGATATAACTAAGCAGCCGAGCAAGGGCATGCCTTCGGAGAAAGAGTATGGGGGTTTAGACTAAGAATGAGCTTGTGAAGTTTGAAACTCTTTATCATATCCAGGTTATAATTTAAGAGAGTGGAATATCCAGGTTACAATTTAAAGGAGAGTGGTCAGACTCTTGTTACAGTGAACATATGGCAGAAGAAGAAAAAAGAAAGGAATCAAGGCTTTTATCACAAGAAATTGAGTGAATGTTGATGCCACTTAAAGAGATCTGAGGGGGCAGAGAATCAGGGATTCAGTTTCGGATGTGTTAAAACTGGAACCTGGGGCTGAAAGATAAATATGGATGTTATTAGCATATAAATGGTACACACAATATAAAAGTAGGTGACTGAATGAGATCATTGAGAGTGAGTATAGATAGATAGAGGAGAAGAATGCCAAGTGCTGAATCCTAGATTACAACTTTAAACAACCAGAAACAAAGTAGAAGTTCTAGGAAGAGAGTGGAAAAGCCACAGAAACAGGAGAAAATGAGACAATTGTCTAGACACTCAAGCACAAAATTTGTTTCTTAGAAGGGAGGAATCAATTCTTCACTCTTTTGTTAAAATAAGGCAGTGTCTTCAGATAAAATAAGGCTGATAATAAGACACTGGGACGTGGCATGATGGAGGCTCCTAGGGGTGAAGAGAGAGGTTTAGAACTGCCTGCGTGCTAAGTCACTTCAGTTGTGTCCAAGTCTTTGCGACCCTGTGCACTGTAGCCCACCAGGCTCCTCGGTTCATGGGATTCTCCAGGCAAGAATCCTGGAGTAGGTTGCCATGCCCTCCTCCAGGGCATCTCCCCAACCCAGGGATCAAATCTGTGTCTTATGTCTCCTGAATTGGCAGATGGATTCTTTATCACTACTGCCACTCGGGGTTTGTGGGGAAATAAAAGTTTGACTGGGCTAGGCTAAGGACTGAGACTGGCAAACTGAACAAGAGAATAGTTTGCATTCTTTGGGGAAATTTTGCTATAAAAAGGAGCAGAGGAGTAGATGAGCACAGTCTTTTTTGTTTGCTTGTTTATGTTGGGAGACATTACACCATGCTGGTATGCTAAGAAACCTTCCTCACACACAAGGCAGGGGGATGATTTAGGAGAGATTGGAGGTAATTAAAGGGGTGGAAGTCTTCCACTGGATGACAGGAGGTGAGTCAGAGGGCAGATATGTGGAAAACTCATCTTCAAAAGAAAGAAAGTCAGGTAGAAAGGTATAGAAAGGCAGGTAGCTATGGCTTGTTTGTTTCACAGGGAGCCGGGGTGGGAGGGGAGTACATTTTCTATAAATTACTTCTATCTTCTCAGTGAAATGGGAAGCCAGATTATGAAATGTGAATAGATTTGAAGGGGTGTTGAATGTTTGACAAGTAAAGAGATGTAAAACAGTCATCTCTGAAACCATCTTCTCTAGTTACATGGACCTAAAAAAAGGACAAGTTTATACTCTCTAAAGTCAAAGATATAAGGAACAAAATATACATAGGTATAAATTCATACCCCTTAATTAGTAAAATTAATAAAAATTGAACATGTTCATTATATTCACTCATTTTTATAGTATGATTTCTCTGTCTATCCAGTGTCTTTAATTTTTAAGTATGCATTACGAATTCATAATACATTCCATACCCACCTCATTTCAATTAGCTCTTATTACTTTTAATTTTTTCAGTTTGGTTCAGTTGCTCAATCATGTCCGACTCTTTGCAAACCCAGGGACTGCAGCACACCATGCTTCCCTGTCCATCACCAACTCCTGGAGCTTGCTCAAACTCATTTCCATAGAGTGGGTAATGCCATCCAACCATCTCATCCTGTCATCCCCTTCTTCTCCTGCCTTTGATCTTTCCCAGCATCACGGTCTTTTCCAATGAGTCAGTTCTTCAAATCATGTGGCCAAAGTATTGGAGTATCAGCCTCAGCATCAGTCCTTCCAATGAATATTCAGGACTAATTTTCCTTTAGGATGGACTGGTTGTATCTCCTTGCAGTCCAAGGGATTCTCAAGACTCTTTTCCAACACCACAGTTCAAAAGCATAAATTCTTCAGCACTCAGCTTTCTTTATAGTCCAACTCTCACATCCATACATGACTACTGGAAAAACCATAGCCTTGACTAAACAGACCTTTGTTGGCAAAGTAATGTCTCTGCTTTTTAATATATTGTCTAAGTTGGTCATAGCTTTTTTTCTAAGGACCAAACATCTTTTAATTTCATGGCTGCAATCACTATCTGCAGTGATTTTGAAGCCCCCCAAAATAAAGTATCTCACTGTTTCCATTGTTTCTCCATCTATTTGCCATGAAGTGATGAGATTGGATTCCATGACCTTAGTTTTCTGAATGTTGAATTTTAAGCCAACTTTTTCACTCTCCTCTTTCACTTTCATCAAGAGACTATTTATTTCTAAAGAGCCTCTTTTAATTTTCTTTAATATTTATATATTTATTTTACCAGGTGTTAGTTGCAACATGCAGGATCTTTGATAATTGTTGCAGTATGTGGGATCTTCAGTTGTGGCATGCATGATCTAGTTCCCAGAGAAGATATTGAACAAGGGCCCTCTCCATAGGGAGTACAGAGTTTTAGCCACTGGACCACCAGGGAAGTCCCTCTATTACTTCATTTAAATTCAAGTTTTTTTTTTATCTTTGTCTTGGACAGTGGGTTTCTGTGATAAGGACAGAATTCTAGATGGTACAAAGTTTCCCACTTAACCACCCCTGCCCACATCATTACCTTCAATACACACACTCACATACAGGGTAATCCAATCCTCTTGAAAGGGAGTCAGGGTTATGAATATGATGGGATATTACTCCTATTAGGTTACCCTGCTAGGAAGAAGTAAAAGGATTTTTGTGGATGTAGTTAAGTCTAATAAATTGACTTTAAGACAATCCAAAGAGGTTATGTAAGTAGGACTGGTCTAATCAGATGAGCTCTATAAAAGAGGTCAGAGATATTTGAAGTAGCAGAGATAATCTCTAGATTAAAGAACTACAGAGGGAAAAAGGGTTTGTCTAGAACAGGAAGTAAGAGAACCTTGAAAAAATAGTGGAGATATAAGGAATTTTGCTGATTAAATACTCTGATTTCCAAGAGGCACTGTCTGAGGAAAGAAAACACATGAAATAGTTACCTCAGAGTGGGAAAAAGTGAGCCTGCAAAAGAACATAATATAATATTTGAGGTCTGTGATTAAGGATTTAAAGTAAAAGCAGTCTTATTGAGTAATAGTTTAAAGAAATGTTTTAATGTTAGGACACACTTATGAAAAAGGTAATAGTTTAGGTAGGTCCAGGGTCGAAGTTTTGATAGCAAATGAGATGGAAGAAATGAGGCAAGGAAGTGGGGAGTGATTGTTAGGTTAGGTTAATGACATTTGCTCAGTTGTGTCTGATTCTTTGTGACCCATGGATGGTAACTCGCTGGGCAACTCTGTTCATGGAATTCTCCAGGCCAGAATACTGGAGTGAGTAGCCATTCCCTTCTTCAGGGGATCTTCCTAACCTAGGGACCAAACACAGGTCTTCTGCATTGCAGGCTTATTTTTTTTTACCACCTGAGCAACCAGAGGAGGAACTGTAAGGGACTAATTACAGGAAGTATGGAATCTGAACTGTCCGTGGCATAAGTCCAAGTTAAAGCTGATGAGTAGAGAGCCAAAACTGTGGGAACAATGGGATTAAAGTTTCAATCAGTTCAAATAATTTTTCCAGTGGAAATCTTGAGTGAGGGCATCACAATGAAGACACCCATGCTTTATATCCAGCCCTGGGGTAAGGAGAGAAGGGCAACAGCTTCCAGTTGGGCAGGTTGCATGGTCAATTCTGGTGCCAAGAGTTCAAGCCAGCATTCACATCATAATTGAAACTATACAACAGCTTGCTGATCACACAAATTTAGGGGCCCCACAGTAGAGTGAAGCAGGATGGAGAGTAGAGAGGGAAGGAAGACTGGAAGGAAGATTCACCCATGTTATGTAATTCCCTGTGTGATTCCATTCTGGGCATTCTGGAGGCAGTGGCCTTGGTTTTATTGTTTGAGTAATTATAATATTATACATTTAGATGTATTCACAATTAGACCTTTGATTCTGATGACAAACTGAAATATAATGCAGTAATCAATCACAATTCAGTCTTACAAAAGTGGAGTTGGGCTGCAACTGAGGATCTGGTTTTAGACATATCTCTAAAATGCCACTGACAGCCTGAACTTGCTTTGAACTCTACCAGATCCAAGGATACCACTAGCTGTATTCCGAATAACACTTGCCCTTTGCAACCTTATGGCCCTAAGGTCTCTCCTTGTAACTATGCAACCATTTTGGATCCCAGACAATCTTATATAACAATTATCCATACTTTTTGCCAGCAATAATTATAGTTCTTCATAAATAAAGTATATATGTGGAATCTAGAAAAATGATATAGATGGACCTATTTCCAGGGCAAAAATAGAGATTCAGAACGGGTTTGTGGATACAGCAAGGGATGGGAAGGGTGGGACAAATTGGGAGATGAGGATTGGCACATATACACTACCATTTGTAAAATAGATAGCTAGTGGGAAGCTGCTGTATAGCACAGGGAGCTCAGCTTTGTGCTCAGTGATGACCTAGAGGGTGAGATGGAGAGATGGGGTAGGAGGGAGGCCCACGAGGGAGGGGCTATATGTACACATATGGCTGATTCACTTCATTGTATAGCAGAAACTAACACAACATCGTAAAGCTATTACACTCCAATAAAAAATAAAAAACAAGTCACACAATCTTTCATTTTTTTATAAGTAAAAGCAAAATAATTTTTGTGTTTACAACGACTCTTCCGTCGTTGCCATGCTGAACATAGTTCAAGCGCTTCTTAAATCTGTCTCATGAGCTGTAGTTCTAACAAATCCCAAATAAGCACCTTCAAATTTCAATCAGGTCTCCATTTCTGAAAATTTGGTTAACAATTCTCTTCCTTGTCTCCAACCTAAAAAACTAGTAAATAAGTTTTCAGAAAAAAAATTATATTTAATCTAACAGGAAAACTTAAGTAGCCAGTATGCAATCATCCCATTCTCTGAAAACTTTCAAAGACTTAGGGAGTCAGTCCTGTGACAGACTCTATTAAGTGGCTATTCTACAATTTTCTGAAAATGTTTCAGGGAAGATAACTTTTAGGTCCCCACACAAGAGTGATTACAAGGTTGGAACATTCATTCAGTTCCACCCTCTGATTTCCAGGATGAGAGAGAGAGAGGCTGGAGATTGAATTAACCACCTTTGGTCAAGGATTTAGTCAATCATGATTATTTAATAAAGATTGCATAAAAACCCCAGGGGCAACATTCTTCTCCCCTCTTCCCCTCCGGAGAGCATCCATGTTGGAGAACCAGGATGCTTCCAAGTGCCACAGTGCTGGGGCGCCTACTTCATGAGGACAGAGCTCTTTTGTTCAGAACTTTGCCCTATTTATCTCATTTGGCTATTGAGTCATCTTCTCCAGTATCCTTTTTTTTAATAAATAGGTAATCCAGAGAGTAAACTTAGGTTTTCTGGAGTCCTGTGAGCCATTCTAGAAAATTAGTCAAAGTCAAGGTGAGGGTCATGGGAACCTCTTAATTCATGTGATTGGCAACCTGAATTGTGATTCTTGGGACCTCCAGTTCACAGGCACACAAACTGGCCTTGCAACTGTGACTGAAGTGGAGGGTGGTCCTGTGGGATTGAGCAGTTTTCTTGTGAAATCTGACTCTATCTCTGAGTGCTTATGCTCAGTTGTTCAGTCGTGTTTGACTCTTTGAAACCCCATGGACTGAGCCCTGCAGGCTCCCCTGTCCATGGGATTTCCCAAGCACAAGAGGACTGGAGTGGGTTTCCATTCCTCCTCCAGGGAAGGCCCCTATCTCTGAGTAGATAGTTTCAAATTGAGTTGAATTTTTAGACACCTTGTTGCCCAAAGTGAATTGCCCCTGAGAATTGCTTGCTGGTTTGGGGAAGTCTCCAAGTACACATGTTGGAATTGAGTCTGGAAAATTCTTCACTATTTTTTATTTTCTTTGGTATTTTTCAACACAGATCAAGTTTGCTAAGTAAACTTAAGCTTCAGTTTTGCTATTGGAACATTCTCTGTTGAATATATGCATATATATCAAGCATCTAATTTAATTTTTCCATTCCATAATAAAACAAATGATGGAAAGTAGATATCCAAGCTATATATTTTTTCATTAGTCATATTACTGTATGGTAAAGGCAGGAAGCCAAAGAGAAATAGTTAATAACGTCCAATACATGGTGAACTCAAACACTGTGATTTGTGTTTTTTATTCACAAAGCAGCCTGACAACTGAGAATCAAAAAAAACCAAATGTTTTACTAAATTGTTTGTTAGAAATGCATTCATAATATTTTTATTTTGTCCTAAAGGACTGCCAAATCTTTGATGAAGAGAAACTGGTCTAAAATTAGGTATCAATCTCAGAGAGTCTGCACCACACTGGAACACACACACTCTACGAAATATTTACATGGCTTTCATGGAACTGGCGGTAGACAGCCACCACTTACATTAATACCATCTCTCATCAATAATTGTACAGCTCTTAAGGTATATGCAGTTAATCAAACCTCAGCATCAAAAATAAACAGGACTGCCAATATAAGACATGTATAAAGGTAAACCGCTGGCCTAAGTAGTTAAAATAGTACTAAAGTTTGGCCACTAATGAATTATAAGCAATAACCACAGTTCATATTTGACCATTTGCGGTAGCCGCATGTAGTAGTAGCCACATAAATATAACACATGAGTCTTTTATATTTATGCGTTTATTTGAGCCTGATCAGGCTAATAATGTATTTTTTTTAATCCCTATTTTGCTCAGATTAGAATTAGGATTTAAAACAGAGGATCTTGTTCTAGAATCTGTCTTTTAACAACTATATTCATTGCCTCTTGGACAACACAATTTCACAGTAATACCTAAGATAGCTAAAACGATTACAGACTCCCTAAACATACAATGGTGATACCTAATCTAAAATCCAGCCCTGCACTCCTTGTACTAACAGCCTTCCCTTAGAGAATTTCCTCCATGTAGAAATACAGTACTATGTAAAAGTGCAACTTGACTATAATTCTTTAACAACACTAAAAATTAAACAATAGTACCGTTTGACTTAAGAAATCAAGAAAGTCTAAAAGCTTTATGTGGATAATCCATGCCTCTAAAAAGAAGATTGAACTGAGCACTGTTTTCTTGATAAATTTTCATGAGTTAGATAGATATTACTAAAGCCTTTAATTGTACCAAAAAAGTGCTATTATTGTATTTGTGTATTTCCATAATCACAAAGGCCTTTATCTGCTGGCATCCATTCATATCTGGCAGCTCTTATTGCTTCTCCTCCTCTTACTTCATTTGCCAAGGTCAAGATATACTTACGGAAAACCTATAATGATCGGTATGCACATCGACACCTCTATAAATTAATAATCCTATTTTTCATTGACCTCCTTGGCAGGAATAAGGCATCCACGCAATTCTTCCACTTATGAATAAACTATATTATTTTCATGCTAACAAATACTGAAAAAGAATGAAGAGCTTAAAAAAAAATACACTGCAAATTATCACCAAAATTGTGACAGTGTGTGCAATAACAGGAAAATGAGAGAGGAGAAATGAGAAGACAAATGAGAAAAAGTAAAATAGTTTAAAAAACTGTTTTTGCAAAAATGGTTACAAACACCCACCAGGGATGTTCATGTATTCTTTTTTTTTTTGCAGGGGGAGGTTACACACCATTTTCATCTAATGACCTTTAATATTCCTGCAATTCAGCCTGAGAGGTGAAATAGGTATTATTATCGACATTTGAAAAATGAGGAAACACAGCACAAAAATAATGAATGAAATGTCAGAAGTCTTAAAGCTAGTACACACCATAAATGCGACAAATGAAGGTCTCCAATTTTAGTCTTTGTTCTTTTCACCTAATCACACTGTACCCAGAGGCTGCTCAACTTTAGTCTTAAAAACAAATGAGTAAAAGCTAGATAGAAATATTTTCCACCACCCGACTTCTGCCACTACTGTGACTTCCTATTCACAAGTTCTAAAGATGCAAGAATGCAAAGATCAGTATGTGAAATGTGACAGATGATATTTTTGAATTAATAGTACTGAAATTTGAGGATTGCCTACTCTATAGCAAAAAAAACATTTTAAGGATATCTGGTTAGTTTGAAAAATAGAGTTTATTGAGTATAACATTTTACTTTATTTAGATGAAGTAGGGATTCATACTCAGAAATAAAAATAATTTATTGAGTTTAATTTCTAATGAATTATAGGTAAATATGTATTTCTATATATGTGTGTATGTGTGTGTGTATATATATACATGCAGCAGTATCAGTGCATAAAATATTATGATATAGTAGACTATAATTTCTCTTTTACATAAGCTTACTAATTTTGGATTTTTGTAAAAAAGATAGCTAATCATAAACAACATGACAAAATTCATTAATAGTCAATTCGTTGGAATCACAATGAATGACTAATCAGACTGGTCTCCTTCATGATTTTCACCCTATCTGGAAATTTCTAAGTGGCTGTTCAGTTTAATCTGATTGTATCTGCTGAGACCCCTGCAATTCAGAGCCATGGGTTATATATTTTGATTGGTTATATATTTCTTATATTCCTGTATTTCTAAATTAACAATTCATGAAAACTTATAAAGGCTTAACTGAACCTAGAAATTGCTATTTCTAATATATGAAATATTTTTTAAGCAGTCAGATTCCAAGGTTAGAAGGTCCCTTTTGCCTATTACATAGGGAAAAATCATTTTTCATCTGCTCTCCAAATAAA
Organism: Neotragus pygmaeus; assembly: GCA_006410875.1. Classification (NCBI taxonomy): domain Eukaryota; kingdom Metazoa; phylum Chordata; class Mammalia; order Artiodactyla; family Bovidae; genus Neotragus; species Neotragus pygmaeus. The sequence goes on along the minus strand of SJYV01056324.1, from coordinate 325,254 downwards.
ACCCTTGTGATTTCAAAGCCAGTTTTTCTCTTCCTTACAAGTTGCCAAATCAAAGTAGACCTCAAATCATCTACCAGAATTGTATGACTGCTTTGATTATACAAATAAATAAAGAAATTTTGGAACAAAAGTGTGCTGTGGGGAGTGAAAATAAATTTTTGACATTTAAGCCACAGCTGTGTGACAAGGTCATTTTTACCAAATCAAAAATGCCCTAAAAATTACTACTTTTGAAAGCCAGCTTGTCACTGCAGATAATGCTCATCTCAGCAAGGAAATTGATGGGCAGTGAGAGATCCTGATGAAAGTCATGGAACTTTCCCCTGTACATGCATTCAACATTTTGTCTAATTTCAAATCCCAGGGCCCAGCAGAAGTCTATCCATATTCCACAGGTTATGAAGCCTGACAATGAAAACAGGACTGCTCTTCAGTTTGAGTGAGTGAACTGTGATGTAAATTCACTGCAAGTTTGCAGTAAATAAGACCACCCAAGAAACTGTTCATTTCCTTTCCATAATCTAAAGATCTCCAACATGCACATGAATCTTAAAAGTCCAATTGTGTTTAAAAACTATAATTAATTCATGTAGGGGTGTATAAACCAGTCTGAGCAAAATCATTTTACCTTGGTTTCTTTTTATATATCTGATTGAAATGAGTCCAAGAGCTTAGTGATAAGTACAAATCTATTTTTGTTCTTTTTTTAAAGACAAGTTCTTTTAAAATCTGATGAATTCTTCCCTCTGCTGTAATATATTCAAAAATGAAGGTTTATGAAATTCATAAATAGCTAAAGTACTTCAAATATTGAAGTCTATCACTCTTCTCTTAAGATTGGTAGCACATTCCTCCCTCTACTTTCTATTTTTAGGTAATTAGAAATGTCTTTTAAGCCTGTAAGAGTTGCATGTGTGTTCGCATTAACACTTGTCTCTGCTTCCCTACCTTGCATGACTCTTACACGTTGAATGGCAGCTGCATCTTCCACTTCTTATAGAACCTGTTTTCTCAAAAGTTACCAGGGATACCACGATGGCTAAAACCAAATATCTTTGCTCAGTTTCCATTTTGTTCAGCTTCAGAATCACATTCCTTCAAGAATTTGCAGTCTAGAGACACAGGAGACAAGATTCTAATTTCAACTCTTTCTTTTATCAACCTCAGGTAATAACCTCAGATAATAATAATTTAAAGTTCTTTTGAACTCTAAATGAAACAAGGCACTTGGAAAAATGATGATAAATCATTTCTTTCTGGAAGTATCTGAGATTTCTGTTTTTTTTGTTTGTTTGTTTTAAAAACACAGGAGCATGGTTTCTCTAGTCATTCTTTCTCTCTCTTTTTCTCCTTAAATGTTAAAATTTCAGAGTTGGTCTTTCAGCTCTCAAATTCTACATTCTATATCATTCTTCCTTGATGACCTCACTTATTTGTATGGATTTAAATATAATCCTTGAACTAATGACTACCAAATGTATATCATGAGCCCTAAATTATCACTCTTGAATTCAAATCTTACATTTATCTGTAATCTCTCTGTAGATGCCCTAGGGTAGCCTCAGCTTAGCCTATTAAAAATAGAAGCCATGCCTTTCCCAGTATACTCTTCTTTACTCCGTTCATGGCAACAGCGCTGTCCAACTGAATCTCAACCATACCCTCATCTCTATCTTCAAATTAGTTGTCGAATCCCATGGGCTCTACTCTCCCAGTCACTTCTGTGTGGCTCTCCTGAGATCTCAATAGACCCCTGACTACCCTTGCTGCCTAAGGCCTCCTCTGCCCCATAAACTGAGTCTTCTACTTTAACTATATTAATCTTCCGCCACAGTTAACAATGTGATTGTTGGTTTGTGGGGCTAGTATTCATTTCATTCCTTACTTTATCCAGTCTTTACTGAATGTTTAGTGTTAGGAACTCTATTACATGCTGCTTGACAAATATCCAGTAGGACTGGGCACTTTATACATTCTCTTTCCATTGCCTCTTTTCTGAACATTTTGCTGAGTCAATTTGTTATTCTACTTGTATCGTACATTTGATCCCTTCTCAGTTACTAAACTGTGAATGTCCTTTCTGTTGCTCTATTTATTTACCCAATGCTTAAAACTCTTAAAAATGCTTAACCTTCTCAGTTATTGATTTAACCAGGGTATATTAGTGGGTACTGGTCCCAGTTGGCACCAGTGGTAAAGCACCTGCCTGTCAATGCAGGAGATATAAGGAGACATAAGAGACTCGGGTTCAATCCCTGGGTTGGGAAGATCCCCTGGAGGAGGAAATGGCGACTCAATACAGTATTCTTGCCTGAAGAATCCCATGGACAGAGGAGCCCAGCAAACTACAGTTCATGGGTCACAGAGTCGGACATGACTGAAGCGACTTAGCATGCATGCAATGAACCGTGCACAGTTTTAAATCCACAATATTTATAATGCCCCTCTTTCAGAGTGCTTACATTCTCTTTAAGTGTATTTCTATTTCTATCTTTAAGGGAAAGTCTGTATTAGAGAAAGCTACTCTCCTATTCCCATTCCAAACCAATTTTAAGATATTTCATTTAGCCACTGCTGATCTTTTCATTGGCACTCAGATACTGCTTAACTAAAAATGGAGTACACCCTGCTGCTTATCTCATAAAGCCTAAATAACTTGTCTGAAGCTCTAAAGTTAGACATGACTGAATACAACTTAACTTGATTTCAAAGTTATTTTCTACTTATTCTCTACCCCTACCTTGTGCTTTTACTAAAACCTGTTACTTGTTCTTTCCCAAGTCTTTTTGCACAGTAACTGCTGACAGGAGTGTCTTTTCTTCCTAGCTTTAATTATATACATTTTTAAGGGCCAAATTGGAGATCACTTATTTTATAAATTATTTCATGATCAGTAAAGACAGAAGGCTGGCTCTTTTCATTTCTAACATATGTCTAATATATATTTGGGTCTCATCAATTTCCTAGGTTGAATTTGAAGATTCAATGTTTTGTTTGTAATAGTCTTATCTCTCCCATTATAACACAATGGGAACAACATTATTGCTTCTCTCACACTACATTACATCTCATATAGTCCTTTCACAAAGATAGATCATGAGGAAACAATATTATGATTAAAATATCAATTCATTGACCTTTTTCTCCTTTTCCCACCCTCAGAAGAGAATGGACATCTAGATGCATTGAACATAAAAGGAAAAAANTGCCTTGACACAGGTTCAATCCCTGGTCGGGAAGATTTCACATGCTTTGGGTCAACTAAGCCTATGTGCTACAACTACTGAGCCCATACACTGCAACTCTCGAAGCCTGGGTGCCCAAAGCCCGTGCTCTGCAACAAGAGACGCCAGTGCAGTGAGAAGCCCATGTGCTCTGCAACAAGAGCAGACCCTGCTCGCCACAACTAGAGAAAGCCCCGTGCACAGCAACAGAGACCCAGAACAGCTACAAATGAATAAACAAACTTTTAAAAGAGAGAAAGAAAGGGGAAAGAAGAGGAGGAATAATAGCATCACATAAATTACACACATTGATCTCCTGGATAGAAAGGAACATCTTTGAGAAGACAAATGTCTGAAAGTATTTGAGAACAAAACTGCAGCAATTTATGTAGCAGGTAATGAAAAGACATTAGAATTACTTTTAGTGAAATAGAGAAACTACATAAATGCCACAAAATAACATGAAACAGTGAGTATAAGGATTGAAATACACTTGATTAATTAAATATATCATTTCTTGTGTCTTGGATATTCAAAACTTCATTGAAAATGATGGGTGAACTAGAGACCCAAGGAGTTGTATAATTCATTTGCCAGTTTACCACAAACAAAAACAAAAACAAAAACAAAAACATGAGTTTCTGGAGAAGCTGTATATTTGAATGAAAAAGCCCAGGGTAAATATGACCATGATGGTAAAAACGCAATTGTGACATAATTTTATTTTAGGCTATGGGTTCTAGTACATACAGCATCTTTTAAAAAGATAGGTAGTTATCAATTTCTATCCCTCCCATTAACTTATTTGGCCTTGGCTAAGTTACTATGTTTGGAGTCTAAACTTCCTCATACGTCTGTTGGAGTTTCTATCATTACCTTGTCAAGTGCATTAAAGATTGGTCATTTATTCAAATCCATAGCCCTCTCTTCCTGAGCACACAACCGATCATTCTTCTGCTCCTCTTGTATCACCAGGCACATGACTGTGTTCTGGTCAATGGGATGTGAAGAGAAGGGAAGCATGTCCTACAAAACCCACTCCACACGTTCTTTGCTCCTTTGTCCTTCCTACCTACTGGAGGGGGTGCTCCAAAGGAGATCCAGGAAGCTAGAGGTCAGAGATGGCAGAGCTACTGGCCCTCCAGGGTCCTGAGTAACTGTGATCAAAGCCCTCCTGTTGCTGCGGCACTGCTTTTGACTATCATGTGGTCAACACTCAATTGCCATCATAGAGTCGAACAAGTGTATGCTCAGATCTTTTTGTTATTACTGGCTAGTCTACTCTTTTGTGAGGTTTGAAGCCTACCCAAGATATTTCTCAAAAATGAATAGGTTTCATTGTAGTTATTTTTATTAATTTTCAATTGCTGTGTAACAAATTACTACATGCTTAGCAGCTCAAAATTTAACATATTTATTATCTCACAGTTTCCATGTGTCCGTAGTCCAAGCTTGCCTTCACCAGGTCCTTTACTCATAGCATCACATTGTTACTATTGTTCAGTCACTCAGTTGTGTCCGACTATTGGCGACCCCGTGGACTGCAGCGCGCCAGGCTTCCCTGTCCTTTACTCTCTCCTGGAGCTTGATCAAACTCATGTCCGTTGAGTCAGGGATGCCATCCAATCATCTCATCCCCTGTCATCCCTTTCTCCTTCTACCCTCAATCTTTCCCAGCACCAGGGTCTTTTCCAATGAGTCAACTGTAGTATTAGAGCTTCAGCTTCAGCATCAGTCTTTCCAATGAATATTCAGGTTTGATTTCCTTTAGGATTGACTGGTTAGATTTCCTTGTAGTCCAAGAGACTCTAAAAAGTCTTTTCCAGCACCACAGCTCAAAAACATCAATTCTTTGTTGCTCAGCCTTCGTTATGGTCCAACTCTCACATCCATACATGAATACTAGAAAAATCATAGATTTGACTATATGTCACATGGCCAGCTAAGGCTGAGGTCTCATGGGAATCTTATGGTCTTTCCCTAAACTCACATGGTTCCTTCAGCTGAAAAACGTATGGCTGTTTGCTTCATCAACAGGAGATTATTTTCCAAAACATTATCAGATTAGGTCAAGCCCACTTACTTTAATCTCTTAACCCTAAATTAACAGATTAGGGAATTTTCATAACATCTGTAAAATTCCTTCATCTTCCCCACATAACTTAACAACAACAGGAGTGACATCTCACCTCCTCTGCCACATTCTGCTGCCAGAAGCACTCACAGGTTCCACCCACTCTAAAAGAGGTTACACATTTATGAATTGGGGGTCACCTTTGAGTGTCTCTGCCACAGTTTTCTATTCTGACAATGATGATGAAAGGAAACAGAAAGTATTGTTACTTTAAAATTATTAGAGATAAAGAGGAGAAAATGCCACGAGAAGCACCCAGGCTCTCTCTGGGCATTTTGTTAGATTACAGCTGAAGGACTGGATGGTGAAAACAGTTCTGAAAAAGTTTAAGTATTTGACAAAAATTTTTGACAAATATTTCTGAAAATATTTGACAAAAAAATTGCAGCAATTTATGTAGCAGGTAATGAAAAGACATTAGAATTACTTTTAGTGAAATAGAGAAACAACATAAATGTTACAAAGTAACATGAAACAGTGAGCATAAGGATTGAAATACACTTGATTTCATTAAGTATATCATTTCTTGTGTCTTGGATATTCAAAACTTCATTGAAAATGATGGATGAACTAGAGGCCCAAGGAGTTGTATAATGCATTTGCCAGTTTACCACAAAAAAACATGAGTTTCTGGAGAAGCTGTATATTTGAATGAAAAAGTCTAGGGTAAATCTGACCATTCTTTTAAAAAGCTTTGATTGTTTGTGGGAAAAATTACAATAGAGAAACAAATGAAACTTTAATAGAAATTTGGTTACACAAAGTATTTTCCATATTTCCTAAATTACTAGACTTATTATCAATGTTATAGTCTAGACTAGAAGATGAACTAGGCCATATTTTGCCTTCCTGTTTTAAAGACATAACTTTTTAGTTATTTTATATCTGTCAATTTATTTTACAAAAGCTTTGTTCCAGGGATTGTTTAAATACATTAACAACAACAACAACAACAACAAAAGACATAGCTGTATGCTTGTATCATGTAAATCCATTTTACAGATGAGGAGGCCCACACAGGCTAAATGTCCTCAGACTATCTCCCACATCTGCTTTTAACCCACACACAGTGATTCTCTTCTCACGGCTCATTTTCTCCCCTGATCCTTTGTCTGACTTTTAGTGATGTTCCTTCTCTAACCTTTACTCTTCTCATCCACTAGAAGGAGAAGAGCAGAAGGTTAAACTTTCTATAATTTTCAGGAAATTTTTCTTTTCTGGCTTCTCACTTGGCATAATAAAAGTGACAATGTTAATCAGACTCTGTGCTAAATAATGTAAATGTCTTACATATTTTAGAGGATAGCTAAAAGTAGGAATCAGTCTCTATCCCTCCATAGCTCTATAGTAAAATGACTGTGTGATAATAAAGCACAATATTATACAGTAAAGAGTAACATAGCATGCCTGGCTGCTATCTTTACAAAGACAGGCTTGTAAATACGAACCTTAGCTGGCATCTGTGAACTTGGATCTTGGAAGAGTTCTTGTCACTTTTTAACTGATAAACATGGTTTATTGTGTCTAAACTCTTTGTACAAAGAATACAATTTGTGCTGAACAATTTTTTTTTTTTTGAGTTTAGAATTTTGGTACATACTAGGCAGAAGGTGTCTATGTGAAAGGACCCAATAAAAACCTAAGACACAGGCAGAAGAAGAGTGAAAGACAAAATAAAAATAAATAATAAATGAAACAGAAAAAAAAA